>CAJNJA010001026.1:0-18377 GCA_905231915.1 Symbiodinium necroappetens | reverse complement strand
AGGGCACAAAAGGACAGTGAGCTCTTATAGAAGACTGCTGTAGTAGGGCTTTTAGTCTTGTCGGTTCTGTTGGGCAAGTTGTCTTGGCAGTGGCCCCGCTGGCGATGGTGTTCCAATAATGTATGGGAAACTGAGGCGACAACCGTATAATGCAGTGGTCCGATCAGGCCTGGCAGTGAATAGCACGTCATGTATTTGTGTCCAACCCTTGCTTCTCTCGCAGGACAACATGGCGACTTCGCTGCTCAACCTGCTAAAGCCCAAGCAGCACAAGACATCGCTGCGGAAGAAGGTGCAACCTTGGTCATTGCGGGCCAGACTTCTTGCAACAGAATCACATGCCTCTACTGTACATGTTCGTTGTGTGTGTGTGTGTGTGTTTGTGTTTGTGTTTGTGTTTGTGTGTTCGAGCAGTGTCTAAAAAACATGGCTCGTGGGGCGTTCTGGTGAAGTCAGCGATGTCGCTGTCGAAGTACCAAACCTCCCCCAGAAGGTTGCTCGTTCATGCAAGCACGTGCCGTGGGTTGTCAATGCCGTAGCTCTTCAAGGCGCCTTACAGCTTTCCACGCCATGGCCGCCAAAAACTATTAGCTAGTGGTTCTCGAGTCCAAGCCTGGATGCACGGTGATTTAGGGGTAATCATCCACCTAATGGACCGATGCCGCCACATCTAGGGAGACAAGACTCTTTGTGATGAGCGTATTGCATTTTAGCGCTTCCTTCCAGCAGCATCTCATCCCGCTCCTCTGTCGCGGCATTTTAGGTTCAGGTACAGAACTCTTGTTGGTCCTGTTGGAGTTTCGGCTGTTGGTGAACCGGTCGCTCCATCCAGGCTACAATCCTTTGTGAACCGTTCCCACTCCTCCCAAGAGGCCATAAAGGTTGACTGTTTTGGGGACGTAGTCAACCCGAGGATTTACTTGTTTTCTTTTGGTGTGTTCAGAGCCCACACGCACTTTTGTGGTTTAATGTTAGTTTTTTGGGTTTGCCACTCGTCATGCCCGTCTGGGTTCAGAAAGTAGTGCCGGCTGGGACTATGAATGCCTGTGGTTGTAGTAAAGTAGTACCAAGTACTTAAACTGTTGCGAGATGAGGGACAGCCAGTCTCTGTCTTGTCACAGGTGATCGCTTGCATCGGAGCTCTATCCGCAGTTCTCGCAGATCGGCAGCTAGATACCCTGATGAGGACAGGGACCGGCGGTCCTCGTGTCTTTGGCTTCAGGACCTTACTGTCATGCAAGCCATTGAACGAGGACGTTGCTTGCTGATGTTCGACAAGCAGGATCCAAATCTGAAAAGCAAAAGTGGCTTATCTTACATGTTTCATGTGGAGCAGGCTTTATTTGCATCGTGCTTGCGGCCCGGCATGTACTGGGTGACCAGGTATATCCAGTGCATCAGCACCGTCAGTAGGAATGTGGGCCCGGATCTCAGGATGCTGATATGCCAACAGGATGACAGCAAGACAGCAGGATTCTATCTACTTCTTGCATGTGAGCAGGTTTCCGAATCGGTCAGCACTTGAAAGAGATCGCGCCGCTCTTCTTCCAAATCGTGAACCAGGTTCTACGGGCTTTCCCATCGAGTGGCAAGATCGTCGTGGCTTCACAGCCAGAAGCCAGGCGACGCAAGAAGACGTCTCCATGGAGGGTGATAACGAGAAAGACCACGAGGCACTCTGTTTTAGCGATGTGCCAGCTGTTCAGCGACATCAACGCTCAAACTGTGCCACCGTGCCACCAGGTTGTAGAGAATTGCTTGAACGCCTTTGAGTGCTTCGTGCTCCGCTGTTCCAAGGAGGATTCGCATGTTTCAAGCGTCGGAGAAGTGCGTCTGTTTTGTGCCGTGCCTTCTCGCAGCTTGCCATCACACTTTCGGGACAGATCATGCCTCACTTGGACGAGCTTTGTGGGATCGTTCTCAATTTGGTGGCGTACGATCCGAATTTCTACGATTCGGGTGATGGCCAGGACTGACACGATTACGCAGCAGGGTAAGCTGCCACATTACACACTGTCAGTGTCAATCTTCTCAAGGATGCCATGATGGACGATGGCTTTGAGGAGTTCGATGAAGATGGACTGGTGGATTCTGACGATGATGACAACTCTTGGAAAGTCCGCCGAGCGGCGCTTAAGGCCAGAAGTTCCCTGTGCCTGTCTTCAGCGGGACTTTGAGTCTTAGAGCCTTCTGAAAGGTGCTTGAGGCGATGGTGAAGGGCCTCCCGGACAGGCAAGTCCACGTAGATCATCATCGATCCGACCGACGGCTTCAAAGTAGTCTGCCACGATGACACAATTTATTGCACTTGCTACGACAGGTTAGATGAGATATATTCCAAGTTTTCTCAGCCACTGATAGCACGCTTCAACGAACGCGTGGATCTCAGACACCGTGGTGCTTCTGTTGTCAGAATCGGACATATGCATCAGTGGCAGAGAAGTCGTCAAGGTGAGGAAAGCGTGAAGCTCGATGTGTTCACCACCTTCGGTGAGATGGCGCACGCGGCTGTGACAAAGGCAATGCTCTGAATTCCATGGTGTGGAGCTATGGCCGTGACTTGAAATTACTGTCGCAGACGCAATCCTCCTTTCTTGCTGCCACGAGCATGGATTCAACACCTTCAGTGTCATCCTCCTTTATATTGGAGGTGCGGATCTAAGAACGCTGAGCTTTGTTAGCCCTGGGCTATCTGCCCTCTGCAGGTTGAGCGTGTGCAGCCTCCCAAGGACTTGCTGAACCCAGCGCAGTTTCCCACGGACTTCCCTGCCTCACTTGGCGTCAGGAGCGGCCAACCTCGCAGCATCTCATCGCCGTCATTCCGGCCTGCATCTCGCAGCTGAACAAACAGATGCGCTCCAAGGTGATGGCCTCTGGCCGATGCAAGTGCGCACGGAGACACTCACCGAGACACTTTTCACAGCCTGCATGAACAGGCAGCAAAAACGCGGCAGGGTGCTTTGACCCTGCTACGGACGCTGCCTGGCACTTCGTCAATTTCGGCTGGACCGCAAGGCAGTGCCAAAGCGCAACTTTCGCAGCCTCTTCGTGCCGAGGTCTGAGTGTATTCCACAGCATGTAGAGCCCAATCTGCCACAGGCAGGATGCTGACAGTCCGGATGTTTGTGTGATTTTCATTCAAAACATAGTGGGCAGGTCAAAGATGAGCTTCTCCGCGCTATGAAGGAATCAAACTCCTCCATGCGACTCGACAGTTTGGTCTTCATCAGGCAGCTTGGTCCTCGCAGTGCGTGGTGAGAGCCAGACTGTCTCCTGCGCCCTCGGAAGGCACCTCGCAGAGTACTTCTTGACAGCCACAACTTTTCAGCAACTAGCTCCAGAGCTATGTCCCAGGCTCAGAAACTCCTTGTTGGGAATCTGTATGTAAATATCCGACGCTTGCTCGCCTGGCCACTCCCGGAAGATCCTCTGCCGGGCAAATTGTAGTAAGCGATTCGTTCATAGCCCACAGGTTCACAACAGCCTGAAGATAAATGCTGTGAGGAATTTCTTGATTGACGTATTCGACGCAGCTGTGCCGTTGAAGCCACGCACAATCGTTCTGTTTCACAGCATGTTGGTGTTCATGCGTGAGCTGACAGTCTCTCAGAGCTGTTCGTTTATTTAGGCATTTCTCCGCTCGGCACTGTTTTTGATCGACTCATGCCATTTACAACTTGACATCTTCTTTCACATCCAGAATATACTTATTGAACTATGCATGTCGAGGGAAATTTGTATGTGGATGGAACAACCGAGACTCATGTCATCCTACCGTTGCCTTTCTGCCACACTCAAGCGGCTTCATCATGTTGTGTGATGTCTCTCTGTCTTTGTGTCTCTGCTCATCGAGTCCAGTGCCAGTTTACTCTTTCCAGTGGAGCTTGCAGGAGTTGTCATTACTGCTAGTGGGCACCGGGTCAACAAAGCGTTGGGGTTCGCATCAGGTCCGTTTATTTAGCATTGAGGAGGGCCCCACGTACCATAAGCTAGGTGCGTGATTGGATAAGTGCTTGCAATTGGCAGAACGGCGATTTTCGCTACATAATCACAATGCCGGACTGCAACAAAGTCCGACGGACGGCTTACTTCCTCTAGCCTTCCTATCCTCTTCTGAAGGTGGTCGTTGAGATACTATCTTATTTTAGCACCTGTCACTCCCAACCTTTCCAGCCTTTGTCTCCATACATTCGCAGCGGGAAGAATTGGAGGAGACTGGTTTCGATATCGAGTGTTTGAGCGGCCGGCCAAAACTGTCGTGGGTCGTAGTTGAGTTATCCGACGTCTAATTATGATCTAGGTGAGTTGATGAATTATGTATCCCTTCAGTTAAAAACACCTCAATCTCAATTAAAAGACAGTTGAGCTTCTACACGCCTGTTTGACGGATATTCACGCTGCGAGATCTCTTCTCCAGAGGCAAAGGTTGTCGAGCCTAGCACGCGGCGTCTGTGTGTGGAGTTGGTGTCTACCCTGGGCTTGCTTTGCCAGGTCACTTCAAAGCAGGAGCTGTAGCTAGCTGGTATTCTGACTGTAAACACTTGCAGGAGGAAACGAGCCTCTCAAAAAAGCTCTACACTGCAAGCACAAGCATTCTCGAGTCTGTACCGCAAGCAACGAGCCATCCGTGACAGTCCCAGAGTCAGATACAAGCCAAGGGGCCAGGATTGAGAGTCTGGTACGATGAAACATATGTCTGTGTGGCTGTCTGGCTGTTTGGCTGTCTGCCTGCTTTATGTGTGTATGCACGTACGTGTGTGTGCGCGTGTCTGAGCCACCTATCGCTTTGGCGCCCATGCTCTGAGGTCCATTGTTTTTGACCTGCTGCTCGGACACGTACTACAAGTCGATTGCACAGGCCGCATTGCTGCTCATCCACTCTGTGCTCCTGTGCCAGTGCAACGGAAAGCACAAATCGATGTAGAGACTTTTGCAATGTACTGCCCCGACAAAGCCATATTAAACCCTACACCCTATCGTGTTGCCCCGGCTTTAGAACAACACATAAGGTCTGAGCTACAGCTTAGAGCCGTGTCAGGCCTTCGGAGTGCTCTAGACTCTAGGACCTAGGAGTGAGGCCGAATCCGCTTTGGTCTTCTGAGTGATCATCATGTGGATTGTGGTGCTGGCAATGAACTTAGTCCTGTATGACGGTCGTGCATGCCGGCAGCTGCACGTGCAGGCTCTGAGAGCTATCGGGGCCTTTGTTTACACCCTCAGGCAGCGCAGTGGTGACACCGGGCCGGGATGGACGGGTTAACGGGTTTTGGGTCATCTGTCTGGGGCTGCCGACAAGAACTTGTTCCAGCTTTGCAGGCCATCCCCGGATGCTGTTAGCTCGGAGCTGAAAGTGATGCTGCCGGTTTACGAGGTGCACCGCCTCCAGCACTTGTGTAGAGTGCATAGCCACGCCTCTTCGTCACGGTCTTTTCTCAACCTGTCTCTCCTCTGTATGCATCGTTCCCAACTTGCACATAATCTTCCAGTCGGTGGAGCAGGAGAGGTATTGTAGTTTTTGTCACTGTTCAACCAGAGCTGGGCCGCCATGGTGCAGCTTATGAAGAGGTGCTCAAAAGCAAGCTTCTGGCGACGGATATTGACCAGGAGGCAGAGAAGATCAGTCCCGTAAGATCGCTAGGCCGACCTTCTGTCAGGTCAAGGAAAGTGCGCTGGAGTGTTTGGGCCATCTGGTTGCGTGCACCGGGGACAGGGCTTCTGCAGAAGTTGCAGAAGTCGCGGAGATGTCAGCATAAGAGACCGAGCACGTTTGGCTGCGAAGGACTTGCCAGACTTCCAGCCTGGCATTCAAGATTGTTTGCCATCTTTTGTGGAGCGTATCAAAAACGAGGCCTGGCAGGTGAGAATGCAGGTGTGCCGAGAGGCATTTCACGCAACTGCAGGTGACTCGGACGACAGCCATCAAGGCGTTGAGAACGATGTGCATTTCAAAGGCACCATCGCCTTATACTATTGCGATCCAGTTGCACCTACATGTCCATTCACATCAAGTGTTGTCATGATGCGAGGTGCAGATTGCTGCAGTCGGTTCCATTCTTCCGGCCGTCGGGGACTCTGCGGATAGAGACAACGGAGGTGTGGGTTGAGAAAGCGCACGCTCAGGTCGGTGGCACCCTGTCGCAATACCTTAGTCAGAACAGCCGCTCCTTCAGGCGTTGTCTAAGCTTTGACGTCTTTATTCTCTGCGTGACATAGATCGCAGGCAGCAGTGCCTGGATGCGCTCGTGCACCTTATCAAGAAGTGACCTTGGTTTGTGGTGTGGGGATGCTTAACACAAGCACACGCACACGCGTATATATATATATACATATGTATGTATATATATATATGTATGTATATATATGTATATGTGTGTATGTGTATATATATATGTATATATATACACATACCTATATACATACACGCATACCTGCACATATGTATGCGTATGTGGGCATATCTACACACACACACATATATATATATAATATATTTCTGTTTCTATTTATTCTTTTAATTTTCATTTGTTTGTATGTATGTACGTGTGTATGTATGTATGCATGTCTGTACATGCTACCTCCCCTCATTTACCCACGCTTTTTTGCTGGAATCGTCTGGGATCGTGGTCATGTCTCTACAAAACCTTTCCAATCTCCACTTCCATTCTTGGTCGTATCCAAAATACATTAAAGTGCTATTATGTTCTTCTATGCCAGCTTCAAGCGTTCACACACACACACGGATACGTGTGTGTGCTCTACAAAACCTTTCCAATCTCCACTTCCATGCTTGGTCGTATCTGAAATACAATAAAGTGCCAATATGTTCTCAATATCAGTTTGACGTGTAGTTTCAATATTGCATTTACCAATGGTATTGTTACCACTACTACTGTCTTTACTTAGTGGGTCTTAGGCTTCGGGTTTAAGTTTTAAGTTTTTGTGGGGTTTGTTGCCGTCGGCTTTATATTCAGCCCAACTTGGTGCAGGTCTCTTAGGTCTGTTGATGCCTTGCCCTCTAAACTCCAAACTCCACCACCCTAACCGTAGCTTTAGACCCCAGATCAGCCCGCCGTGCTCGGCGATGCGGTCCCCCACCAACCAACCCCTACAACCGGGAGCGCAGCGGCCGGAGTGGTCGCTGCAGCTCCCACCCGAACCGGGCATCGGCTTGAACAGTCACTGCACCGGCTCCGTAAACCCTAAGCCTAAACCCCACTGGCCAAGCGCCTCCATGGCATCATCCCCGGCCACATGGCCTGGCCGCTAATTGGAGGTTGGTTAGGGAAGGGGAAGAAGTTGAGCCCGCGGCCTCTACGTAGGCGGTGGGGGGATTCGGGTTGGGGGGATTCGTCGGGCCTCAGGTCTTTCGGTTCCGGACGTTCGGTCTTTTTGGGTGGGGTGCTTGATTGCCGGGGTGTTGGTTTTGCTGGTTGGGTTTTGATCAAGCCTAAAGCCCAAGCCTGAAGTATTGTGTTCACAACCTCAATGAAGGGGAGCCCGGCAACCTTGCACGTTATGACCCGGACAAGTTGAAAATACTTCGTTCAAGGGTTCAACCTCGGCCTTTGTCAGAGATGCTTCCTTCTCATGTTCTACCTCTCTCCAGGAGGCGGCATGAGCACATTGTGAGGTCCGACTCGGAATTCGAATTGTGAACATCCCGACAGCTGCCCTCGTCAACCGTACTGGGACCAGTCTCTCGGCAAAGTTTGGAAACCCGGGTCGATTTCTTGCGGCGGCTTTACAGTGTTGAGATCATATTGTTCCGAAGGCGAATTCGATCAAAGGTGGGTGTATTCTTTGTGAAAAAGAAGGACCCTAACGCAATCCTCATGGTAATTGATGCAAGAGTCACCAATGCACATCACAGAGCTCCGCCGGTTACTCGTCTTGGTAGTGGTGCCACTTCAGCGAGCTCGATCTCTCGATTAGAAGCAGATGGCTTCTTGGTTTGGGATCGACTTTCCGAATGCAGCTAATTTTTGAGGCGTAGACGCGGCATTCCTGTTGAAGAGATCTATAACGAGGAGTCGGGGTCATACGAAAAGGTTGATGAGTGTGACATGCCGTATCCTGTCATTTCGGTGATGCCAACGGAGTGGACCTGGGCGCTGTTCTTCGCGAACGAGACAGTAGCACTATTGGTCCGTCAATCAAAACCCGAGGGCGCGGTTGAGTCTCGTGAAAAGCTACAGGTTTCGCGGTTATGGGATGCAGATATGTGGACAACGTTGCCATCCTCGGTGCCCATAAACAAGATGTGAGTGTCCGTGCGCAGGCAGTGGCGAAGGTGTTTGAGGAAAACAGGATCCCAATTGTATGGTCATTTGAAGAACCAGTTCGCAAGCTCGAAACGGTATGCTTGTACTGGGGTGGGTTGGGATACGGCCAGTGCATGCTCCGAACACTACCTGGTTGCTGCCTTAACATGCGTGTCAGCCTGGCTCGTGCATTGTTTGTCCAGGCTTCTCGACCTGATGCGTGCAAGTCTTTTTCGGAGACAAGGAGGCGTTGGGGTACTGGTGCAGCTCCCGAGGGGTGCATCTACACGTCTCTCATCTTGCCGGTGAGCGAAACGGCTGGGCTGATAGCCTGAGTCGGCAGTCCTTACCAGACGGCCTTTTTTCCTTCCAGACGCCGCGCCTTGGACGTGCGCGACGTCCTATCTCAGCCGTGGGCTCATCTTCACTGAGTGAGTGGTGAGGGTCACCAAGGCTGACCGTGCGTCCTATCTCAGCCGTGGGCTCGTCTTGACTGAGTGAGTGGTTAGGGTCACCAAAAGCTGACCATGCAGCGTGTCTCAGTGTTACTTGTCTTGCCTCTTGAAGCTTCGTATTAACTTTGCATTGCCTTGGTGGCTTCGCCCTTCGGTGGGGGGCTGTGAAAGGGTTGCGTACCCACCGGCGCAATGCGGATCCTGCACCTTGCAGGGTTGTGGCATGCTGCAGGCAGGATCTCCGTTGGGACGTGTCTGAAGTGTGCAGGCATCCGCATTGAGGAAAAGTGCATCATGTCCCTGTGTTGTTTGCGAGCTTGCTTGCTACCGTACGTAGTGTTGGTTTGCTTGTACTGGGGTGGGTCGGGATACGGCCAGTGCATGCTCCGAATACTACCTGGTTGCTGCATTAACATGCATGTCAGCCTGGCTCGCGCATTGTTTGTCCAGGCTTCTCGACCTGCTGCGTGCAAGTCTTTTTGCCCACCCGCCCGCCCTGCAAAGGTTATGGCGACAGGCCCTTGCGCGGCTCAGTGGGTGTGTCCTTCAGCTGAACTCCGAACTTCTGCGCCATGTCGCAGCTGTTATAGTGATGACCTCCTCTGCGGAGGGGGGGTGTGGCATGCTGCAAGCTGGATCTCCATTGGGACTTGTCTGCAGTGTGCAGGCATCCGCATTCAGGAAAAGTGCCTCATGTCCTTGTGTTGTTTGCGAGCTTGCTTGCTACCGTGTAGTGCTTGTAGGGTGCATCATTGATTTAGACGAGAAAAAGCTCCGACAGAATCCACATACAATCTGGAGAGTGCACTTGGCTGGGGTTGAACTCGCACACCGCACAAAAGTCCATGGTCATCTGCTGCAAGTCTGGCTTGGTCATGCGACGTCCCTCTTCAGATTCGCACCTCCACTCCTCAGCATCTTCGACAAGATATATCGCATCAATCAGAGTCGCTTCGGATAAACTATGTTTGCTCTGGCCATCTGTTCGTAAGGAGATCTTGAGTGCGTCGCATTTAGTTTGGCTTTGCGGTGTTGACCTCGGCGCCGAGTATGTGGGGCAAGTGGATATGGGGGATTCGGCTGGCAGAGGCTATGCTATGATGACGAAAGTTGCTGATGTCCCTGAGATTCAACGTGCCTGCCCCAATCCCCGATAGCTTCAAAGAAATCGTCAAGAACCGTAACCGTGGCACAGAGGTCTACGAGTTTGGTCGGCTGGAGAGTGGCATACTGGAGCATTGTCGTGGGGGGTTTTGTTCAGGAGCTGGTCTGCAAACTCAATATGCACAGTGGCTTCAAGAAGTTCTTGATGAAGGCTCCGGCTAAAAGAACCCTGCGTAAAAAGTCCGGGAGGAACCCGAACAGGACGACTAACAGAATGTTGATGGCAAGTCTGATCACGAGAGGCATCTTGATATGTTCGGGATGAGCCACCTGCTGGGCCACAGTCTCGCACGCGTCCGGTTTTGAAGGCTGCTCCCGCGACGAGTCCGCGTTGTCCCGCAGACGAAGATGGAGAGGCTTTGAAGGCATAGCAGCGGACGCAGTGGAAATAGGACTTGCATGCCCAATCCACCGTGACGGCTTGTCAGCCGCATTCCGCATTGTTTCGACATGTCGGATGCGCCAACGAATCCCAAGTCCGACCTGTACAGCGGCCGCCGAACGACAAAGTCGGAAACTGCTGGAAGATTGTCGGACAAAGTCAATCTGCGCTTCCCCGCCAGTGAAGCCACCCTAGCGGTCCTCCTTCATTCCAATATGCTCGTCGGGATTTGTCCTGCGCACATAAGAGATGATAGTGCTCCGGATCGGCAAGTCAGGATTGTAGAGGCTCAACTAAAGCCGGACACTCGACATCAACCCTGTTGGTTTTCCCTGCCCTGAATTGTGACATAACCGCGCTCGCTTTTCTCGAAGTTTTCGGAGGCAGCGGTACTCTCAGCAATGCCATTTCGGCGATGGGAGTGGCTGTGCTTCCTTCCCTTGATATTAGAGAAGGGCCATCTTTTTGCGAAGAAGCACTCAACAGGCTGTGAAGCAAATCCTCAACAAATTCCAGGTTTCATACGTGCACATTGGAACTCCTTGCGCTGTATTCTCCCGGACTAGGCGCAACATCTTGAACCACCAAAGAGCTAGGCAACGAGAATTGGTTGGATGTGAGCTTGCGTTCTTTACTGCCGAGCTCTGCAGGCTTGCCTCATCTTTGGGTATCATCCGCATCATCGAAAACCCGAGGTCCTCGCGATTACGGGATTTCACTGCTATCAAAGATCTCTGTTTGATTGAGGAGGTGCGCTTCATCGAGTTCCCAATGTGTCAATATGCGCAACGTACAAGAAACCCACCGCTTTGCTTACCAATTGCAAACTTCTTGATGGCCTTGCCGGGTTAAGCCATTACTGGCACGCGTTGTTGAGGGATGCGAGGATCTCCTGCCAACGTGCAAGATATCTCCGCACCAAATTCCTTTATTTCATCGTTATTCAGGATGGAGATTGCATAGGGCCGCCCAAAGAAACAGCAACTTGGTATTGAGCCCATTCCATCCGCCGAAATAACAAGCTACTGATTAGACCCAATGAATTGCGTCAAGTTTGAAATCTTGTCAATGAGTAGTAAAGTAGACATCTTCATCAAGATGAAATTTGATTTTCCGAGTTGTACAATGCCGCTGATCTTCAACAAGCCAAGGTTGAACTAAACGATCTTCTAGATGTTTTTAAGACACCTTTGTTGTGTCAATCTAAACAACAAAACAGAAGTGCCGGGATTGATCATGACAATGACAGCTGTATGACAGCCGGCATGTTTTTTGAAAGATCAACCACACAAAGTATGGTGGATATATATGTTAGCTATTCACAGAACGACAGGCCCGAAATACAACATGCAGTTGTCAAACCGCAACGGTCCATGTTCCAACGGATTCAGAACGCATTCCATTGATAGGGGGGTTGGGAACCCGAACCATCGTAATCATCTCCAATTCATTTCGATTTCGAGCCGGATGGTCCAAGATTGCCCACAGGTCTTGCCCGGGAATCTTGGATTTGGGATGCATGCTGTACGACCGCGGTCCACCTAAAGGGAACTTGTTCTGCTTCTCGGTGAACAAATAATCGGCTGTTGTGAGTCATGAACTTGTCACTGTTCAGATGAAATGACGTGGCGACTTGGCGTCGATACTAGCCGTTTTGGGACCAGAAATCAATGGATGTGTGGAGTTCGTTGCACCTTGTCAATGCTTCGAGCAAGAAGCAGTTGCTGCCAGTCTGTAGCTACTTCAGCTAAATCATGCATGTACATTGTTTGCCATCAAGATGCGACGTTTCAAGCATTTCAATGCATCTCCGAACTAGTGATGTCCCGCGAACAAATACGAAACATGGGGTTACCAAGGCGAAATAAATGCGTTTTGGAACAAATTGGAACAAGCCTTGCCCACAACACAACTTCCATAAGGTGAATGGGGGCCAAACACATCAATGTACACGCCTGCAGTAGAGTGTCGAGCCTAGTCGCCGGAGGTACGGTGGTGGCATGCCGAGCGAGACCATTATGCAGATATTGGGCCATCCGGCATGAAGTGACAGATCATGCTTCTTCATCGCTACTCTGTTCGTCTTCTTGCAGGTGACATGGTCCCCTTCATCACAGATACAGACCTCTACATAACAGATCTTTGTGTTCAAATCGCAGTGCAGGATCGGTCGACGACGCTATAAGAGAACATACGAGAGCAATGGTGAGAGCCAGTGCTGCCAGGTTCTCGCCACCTCGCCACGAATGGCACCGCAAGTGATCGAGCGCTGTGTCACTGTCACAGCACATCTGCTGCATGATCGGTGACTCAAGCCATCATTCGCAGAGCGCAGAGGTGCCGGCAGTGCTGACCGTGTGTCGGTCACCACTGCTGCAGGGAAGTGCCCTGGCGGGGAGCTTAGAAGGGTTCTGCAGATGTTGGCATGTGGAAAGCCTCTCGCGGCTGTAGCGCCTCGAAGACGGCGGACTTTGCGAGGATTCGATCTTGAACTTCTTGTCCCGAGTAGCACACCATCGTGAGCACTGCCCCTTCGAGAAGCTGCGGCAGGAGAAGCACAGTGCTGCCAGCTCCTGCCAGTATTTCGAAGCTTGCTGTGGTATTGAATCAGGAGTTGAGCAATACCTCCTTCATCGCAACAGCTCAAGCGCAGGCAGGCATATTGAATGCACAGCACTTGCTGCTGTTGATTTCTTCTCGGTTGTGTCCACGCAGGCTCAACGACACGCCGCTCTGGCAGGTCTTGCCCAGGAATCGAGACGTGGAAGTATTGGAAGCGTATGTGCAACAAACACAAGACTCAGCGCCCGGCTCGCCATGGTTTTGCATGGAGTTACTCTGTTTGCCCTGGCCCTGCTTGTGCTGTGGTTCGTCCCCGCCTGCCGCTCTGTCCTGCGGAGTGGGTTTTGTCCTCGCCCGCCTCCTCGTATTACTTGTCGCCTTAAAGCTCACATCTTGGTCGCAGTTGCTGTGTTGGGCGAAAATGGTAACTTGCGGTTCTTCTCAAGAGAAGAGAGCTCACTTGCAGCACGCAGCTGCATAATTGTGCCCGGGCCTGCATCCCTAAGTAACGTTCATCTTGAGGTTTGTCGGCGGCAGCAGTTTGTACCAATAGGTTCCGAAGCAGGGTGTCTCAGTCTGGACCGAGCAGAACACTGCATACAGACTTGTCATGCTGTGTCAGTTCCAGTCCACTTACCATCACTTTGCAGAATGTCAAGCAAGATGACAGGTCATCGGAACACTAGCGAAGGGCCTGGCTGCAGTAACAACATCTTCTGCATCCGACGTGCAGAAGGAGCGACCTGCCTCTTTCGTGAATGGCTCACGCGTTTCCGCCTGCAGGCTGCAGTGCAGCACTTCTTGGAGAGTGTGAAGAAGACCTCTGGCAACCCTGCACCCGAGGCGTGCTCGCAGGGTTTGCATGGGTCTGGTGATGTCTCCTGCCAACGGAGAGTTGTGCCAGGTGATGCATCAGTGCGAGTTGTCTCTGCTGGCATTGGGTGAAACTGGAAAGTGCGCCACAAGCGGCTGCACGTGCGAAACAATATCATGTCACTTCGAAGCGACTCGCTACATCTGGCTACCAGGTATGTTGATCTTTCTGGGGTTCCGGGCTTTTGTGATGTGCTCCTTCGTCAGCTGGAGAGCCAGCAGGACAGCTCAAGCGCTTCAGCAGCATGGTTGGGTGGCGCTGACATGCGAGGACGAGATTCGGCTTGCAGCGGCGCTGGCGTTGGGCTACGTTGCAGCCTAAGCTGCACGCTGCAAACTGCAGCTGTGGCTCGGTCGCATGCACTTTGAGTTGCGGTGCTTTCTGAGGCAACCGTGGGCGCTATGGGCACACTTCTAAAGGTCGTGATTGACAATGTGCAGCAGGCATCACTCTTTGCCTCCGAGTCTCAGCACTTAGCTGAGATGACTGAAAGTTGCGCCGCAAGTGATTCTATGTTGCAGCTAGGCTGGTGCAGAAGCACAAAAGAAACAGTGCCCGACCGCTAGCTTTGTGAACACGGGAGTTCGACGGGAGAGCCGTTTTGGGTTGTTTCCCACGTTTCCTTCCTGTTACGGTCCAGATCGGGACGGCTGCTTGGGAAAACACACTGTCGATAAAGGTACTTGCTGCTGACATCCCTGCGAGAAGTGATTGCAATCGGCGTTGCCGAGAGGCCAGGGCAGTTTGCAACACCTGTGGTTCGGGAGCAAGTCACAAGCGCTGTTGATCATCGGCACCTGGATGAAATAACAAGGCAGTCGGTTCAGCCTGGTTTAACCTTCTGTGCAGTCCTAAACAACCTCTGGTTTCAGGCAGAATCCTAGACCGTAGCGATGCAACAAGTGAGGCATAGCCGAGACTTAGAGCGAGCAAGTTCTAGAGTTTTCTCCGAGCTTGGATCCCGGCCTCAAGAGAGTTTTCGAATGACAGCACAACAAGATGCAGCAGCGTAAAGCTGCGGCACCTTTGGCAGCAACGACAACATCAGGTCGCACCAGCAGCTGCGGAGTTTCGAACTTCAGCAAGGCACCTGTAACCTTCGAGAAACCAATACGACACCAGTAACTGTGATCTTTCGTGCAGCTATTTAAGTCCAGATTTGTGGGGGAAGTGCCGTGTGCACGTGGGTCTCGAAGGAAGCAGACCGACAAGTCAATGCCCGGGAGCATGATGGTTCACGGGCTTTTGGCATCTTTTCAGAGGAGCATCACGCCTTCAGGCCACGAGTAAGCTTTCGACTAGGAAGCATTTGGCATCTGATTACGCTTCCGAGAAGTGAAGCTTGACTTCACCAGCGATACGAAAATAAAGGCAACCTCGCCATCCAAAGCTCCCGGATTAAACAGAGCACGGATGGGGTCTCGCGCGGCTACAGGCATGGATCCCGTACACTGGCGGAGCATCTCAAGCCGCACGTTCCACGGGTCCTGTCGGAGCCCAAACCCGCCGTGAGAGTTGTGAAGCGTCAGCGTGTCGAGTTCAGCTCAGTCCAAACTAAGACCAATCCTGCAGCAGTATGCCGACTCACAGGAGGCGCCTCTGAAGCCCACAGGAGGGAGAGATGGGTTTTGAAGATTTGCGTTTGCCAGGAGAGCATGCGGAATGTTGTGTCCGAGTCACTGGGACACCTGCTCACAGTCGACCAGGCCTACATGACATGCCGGGCCAAGTGGTCTTGTTCCACCGAGCTGCTTTACAATCATACCTACGTTTACACCCACCCGGGGGGGGGGGGTTGGTGTAGGGATGCGGATGCTCAAAAGGCGACAAGATGAGAGAAATCGTCCACCAGCAATGCAGGAGGAGAGCAAGAGCAATATTGTATGCCTGACATCACATGGCAATTTCAATGACAGCAGTGCACACCTTTTTTTGGCGGCTTCTACAAGCCCGGACCGGCATGGCAGAGCCCGGCGATCTATTTGTATGAGCTTGACCCTTCTCACGTGATGCGCTCTTGGTGTGCGGGCCCATGCCTGTCCATGTTATTTCTTGCAACGTCGTGCATGTTAGGCTGAAGTCGTTGAAGCTTGCAGGACGCTGTTATGCAAGCCTTGACTGTGCTTCTCTCCAACAGAGACAGGCGTGGACAGTAACAGGGGACACATACAGCTGTCACATGACATACACGTGACCGGTCCGAAATGAGCAGGGAGAGCTGGAGGACGAGGGCCGCAGCTGTTGCTGCCGTGCGTTTTGCCGCAGCAAAGCAATGCCAGGTTCGTCATCATGACAAAGATATGCAAAGGCCTTGTTGCTGGCAAGCCGCTGTTCAGGCTTCCGCGGTCTTGCCACTGAAGGCCGGCAGGCCATCCAAGCGTAAGAATGCTGGGATGCTGTCCGCAATGAAGGAAGCACTGCTGACCTGCCTGGGAGATGAGGAGTTGCAGGTTGGACGGAGCAGGCTAGTGGGTATGCAACCATGCTTTCGCAACCACTAGGTGAGAAAGGCAGCGCTACACTCGGTGAACGTGGTGTGCGTCTCCCCTACCTGCTCGGAGATCCTGAGGGACCGGCCACCTGATTTTTCATCCATTGCATATTCCATGGCGCTTCCAAGCGCAGGACAGCACTGATCTCATCCTCGAGCGAATCAAAGAGGACTCCAAGCAGAAGTGTATACCTCAGTGAAATCCGTTCGGACCTCGCTGACCCTTCCTGCAAAAAGCCTCCAAAATATTCCAAACATTCCCCCCACACGCACACATGGCTCGGTGCACTGGCAAGGCCAGAGCTCATCAGAGAGGTGGATCTAGGACCGTTTAAGCACAAGGTGCGCAGAAACCGGCCGGATGTTGTGTGGCTTATTCCGGCAAGGGACCCCGACCATTTCACGCAGGTAGATGATGGGTTGCCTTTGCGGAAGTTTGCGTACACCGTCCGTTGCCAAGCTTGCTCAGCCACCGCATGCTGGATTGACTTTTAGGTGGTGGTTCACTGAAGATTTGCTGTAGTTCGCTTTACAATCGATCTGCCATGTCGTGTGGAGTCCGGCATTTGCCGAGGTGTGCTGTTCACTGCTTGCAGCCTATCCTGAGCAGATCGCTTCACCAGCGCTCATCGATTTGGTGCTTCAAGGCGCGGCCGACGTCTGAAGTTGAGCTTCGACATCGATGGCCTCATTCCAAAGTTGTCTGCGAGAGCTCAGGGATGGCCGACAATGAAGACATCCAGGTCATTTGTTGTCAGTAGCGCCGACATGTTTCCTTTTTTTTTTTTTTCTAAATTTCGGGACACGTATTGAAGCAAAGGGCTTGGTAAGCATTGCGCCAGGCTGCTCCAGGACCTTTGTTCCTTCAACTTTGCTCTTTACCGCATCGTCGGCCGCGTCGGCGATTTGGTTGAGCCGTGCGCAAACTCAGCCAAAACATATTGGCATATTGGGGAGTCATGGCCATGCCTGCGGACATTCACAGCGTGACCTGCCTCGTCCCTGCGCAGATTCGACCGGTGTATTGTGCGGTGGATCAAGCAAGTGCAGGCGAAGCAGCAGGTTGGCAGGAGCCTTAAAGCTCTTGCGCTGCCTGACCCGTGACCCCCGGCAAAGGTTTCCGATCGTTGCCAGGCGACCAAACGGGACTCAGTCCATCGTCACAGACACAACAGATCGGCGTAACATAGTGGCAACACAGGCAGAGGCTGACTGACAGACAGACACAGACAGATAGAGGCAGACAGACAGACAGACAGACAGACAGACAGACAGACTGACTGACTGACTGACTGACTGACTGACTGCCCCCGGGCCTGGCTGTGTTCCGGGTCGGGGTTTCTCAGGCTGGGCGTGGGGCGGTACTAAGGGACTTCGTCCCGATGAGCACCCCCCCACCCTCCCCGGCTTCCCGGCAGCTAGGGCGAAAGTACCCTCTTATGCTACCCTCCGTGATTTGTCGCCACTCTGATCATCCATGGCCCTGTTATGCTTCGGCCTGAAGTTTATGAATGGCATTCCGTGCTCGGTCACCGGCTCAAAGGCCAGTGATTTGTTGCATCGGCCGGAGCTCGGCGTTATTGGAAACATTGAAGGACTCTGTAACAGTTCCGCTCACTTAATTTGCCTTCTGCAACTCTTGTAGACAGTGGCCTACGACTGCATTGGCTGACTTCTGGCTAGGACTTCGCGCGTATGTCTGCTTGATGAACCCTGCTGGCCTGGGGACTGCGGGCATTCGGTGTCTTGCGGCTCGGTGGCCCCGCCCTCCTGCCCGCCGGAACTCGCCTGGTAATGCTGCGGCTGACTGTGGCTGATCTGGTCATTCTATTTTTATTCCTGTTCGGTGGCGTGTCCGCCCTCGGTGCTGGAATTCCCTCGGCATCTGGCGCGCACCGTGGGTCGCCCTTGAGCTCGCCCCCTGTGCTTGGAGTTCGACTCCCTCGGCACTGGCAGCTCTGCGTCGCCACCTTCCTGATTGCATGAAGATTACTCGTCGGGTCCGCTTCACCGCTCGGCAGCTTACCAAACTACGACTTTGGACTCCTCGCATTTGCAAGTATTGCTTTATTTCTTCTCCATTGTCTTCTTGCCGCTGCCTCTGCTGCATTTGCTCTGCTTTGCACGGGGCCATGACGCTTGCGGAGCCCCATCCCCCGTTTGCGTCTTAACCCTTCGGGGTGGAGAC
>CAJNJA010001015.1:0-12406 GCA_905231915.1 Symbiodinium necroappetens | reverse complement strand
ACCAGCACCAGCACCACCACCATCACCATTACCATGACCATCAACAATATCACGATCATCATTGCCACCATCACTGCCACCATCATGATCACAGCAAGCATGATCGATAACAAGCGCATTATCATTCTGAGTGACAGCAACCATCACCTGAACCCGAAATCCCAACACACACACACACACGCGCACACACACACCCACACACACACACACCCACACACACACACACACGCACACGCACCCACACACGCACCCACACACCCACACACACACACACGCAAACACACACACACACACATACACACATACACACACACACACACTCACACAGACACAGACACAGACACAGACACAGACACAGACACAGACACAGACGGACAGACAGACACACACGCACACACACACACACTAACATCCCCCAACCCCAATCCCACACGCGACCCCGAGACCGTATTTCGTATACCCGATCGCTTCACCTTAAGACGAATGCTCAGCAGAAACAGCAAGCTTCCACAAACAGAACCCAAACCCTCAATCTCTGAACCCCACAAGCGAAATCGCGTTTAAACCAACAACACCCTAGACAGTAAATCCTAAACCCCAGAAATCTAAACTCTCGAACCCTTAGCCCTTACAGCCCTATAGAATCCTCACAGAGCCCTTAAATTATAGCAACCTCCGCACGCCCCAGGTTCGGCCACCTGGTGGCGCCCCGAACACCAAAGCCAGGCATTCGACAGAGACCTGGCCAGAGGAAATTGGCCTCTAATTGCGCCCCTAAACCCTAAAGTCTATAAACCCTATAAACCCTAAACCGTAAACCTTTACGTTCAGGGTTTTGGGCCTTGGTGTTCAGGATTTAGCTTCTTGGGGTTTGGGGTTTGGGACTCAGGGTTGATAAGACGAGTGAGTTTTGCGACTTTCCCTAACCCCCCAGGTACCTACTATATAGGGCCCTAGGGGCTCTAGTACCCTATATAGTAGGTACCTGGGGGTTAGGGTTTGTTGTAATTTATTGCAGTGCGTGTTTTGAATAGGGCTCTATACGGCTTCATGACATTCCTTGAGGGCTTTACGGGTTTTTTCTTTTTCGAGAGTTGCAACACGTGTCATTAGCTATAAGGTTTTATGGGATTTTCAGATGGCTTTGCTTAGAAAATCTAGGAAGGGTTCAGGATTTGTTTGTCGCTTTGTCGGTCTTGGGAAGGGTGAACATCTGATTGAGTTTACCGGATGGTTACCGATTTTGGGGTATGCAGCATTAGGGTACACGAGATAGGTTATGTGCTTGGTGTTGAGCTCGAGAGTTTCGATTTCATTTTCGTTCGTGGTGATGGTAGAAACAGTCGTCGCCGTAGTAGTTTGTCGGTAACTGGTGGCAGGTGGCAGGTGGATTAGTAGCAGGTGGTAGGCAGCAGGAAGGAAGTCGGTCGCAAATGCTGTAGAAGTTCACAACTAGCTTGGTAAGAAACCCTGGCCCTATGACCCCGATACAGTTCTTCATCAGCTTCCTTTTTTAGCTGCTGAAGCCGAAGACCCTAGAGCTCTGCGCCTTGGCAGGCAGGCCACGGCTGACCCGGAGGGCGGCGGCGAGGGGAACCTTCATGTCGACAGAGAACTTTCGGGTCTAGGGGCTTAAAAACTAAGGGTTTAGGCTTAGGGTTTAGGGGCTTTGGGGTTTAAGGTTTAGGATGTAGGGGTTTGGGGTTTAGGGGGAGTATACTGGGCTGTTCAGTAACCCACTGGGAAGACGTATATGCTTTTTAGTATTGGGGATTACTTACTTTTTACTAGGAGCCAGAAACACGTAGAAACACAATCATACTACTGAACATCCTACTTTAGGGCTTACTCCAGGAGTTCGAGGTCTAACTGAACTGTATCTCCTGCCGTTTTGATGTTCTTCGGGAAGGGTTTCGAAAGACGTCTAATCTAGGGGCCGTAATAATAATAGGAATAGGATTTTGGGGCCCATCATACTGTAATTATAATAGGGAGCCCCCAAAATCCTAAGGCCCCTATACATTACAAGCTTTGGTGTTAAGCTCCGATTCGGAGTTGCAGGGCGTTGGGTTGCCATCCCTGACACTGCTCCGAAACGTTTTGACGTTTTGAGGACTTTGGGGGGCTTAGGGCTTTAAGCCTAAACCCCTTCACCCTACACCCCTAAACCGGAAAACCCTAAACCCTAAACCGGAAAACCCTAAACCCTAAGCCGGAAAATCCTGAACCCTAGACCCTTAATTAAGCCGAGCCCTAAACCGGAAAACCCTAAACTAGGCCCTAAACCCTAAACCGGAAAAACCCAAAACCCTAAACCCCAACCCCAAAACCCTAAACCCAAACCCTGAAACCCTAAACCTTATTTAAGCCGTGCCCTAAGCGACTCCCGGCCCGCAAAAATGTCAACCTGGAGCCCACACCCTAACCCAAAGGCTCCATGTACCCATATAGTATATACTTAGGCCTTAAAGGGGTTCCTATATAAGTACTTTAGGACTTTAGGGTCTAAGTATATACTATATGGGTACATGGAGCCTTTGGGTAAGAAGACACCAATCTGTATTGCTAGAAATGGCGTGTACCACTGTACTTAGGGTTTAGGGTTTAGGGGTTTAGGGGGTTTAGGGGGTTTAGGGGTTTAGGGGTTTAGGGTTGAGGGGTTTAGGGTTTATGGTTTGTGCACCCATAGAAGAAGAATCTGCGTAAATGGCAGATGTTCCACATCATCGGCACTCAGGCGCCACTGATAGTCCTGGGACACGTTCCAAAAGCCCAAACCCTACCATCGAACTCAAGAGCCTTCAGTCCTAAAAGCCGAAAAGGGTTTAGGGTTTAGGAAAACTAAACCCTAAATCGCTAACCCCCAATCTCCCTAAGACTCTCGAAAAAAACCCTGCAGAGCCCGAAAACCCTTCAGGGCCTCAAGAGACAGCAGCCTCCTCGGATTCGGGATAGAAGCGGACCACCGCTGTAAGTCGACGCCTCCAGAGAGGGCTTTAGGTTTAGGGAATTGAAAATTTAGGGCGTTGGGGCTCTAATGTAGGGGCCTTAATCATTAGAAATAAGGTTTTGGGGTGGTGCATTATACTTTCAACATCATGAGGACCCCCCCCCCCAAACTATAGGTAATTATTCGGGCTACTATATTAATTGTATATACCTCGATCTACCCTCCATTAGGCCCTAAATGCCCTTCATTTGGGACCATATACCCCTATTTGAGGGTACTTGGAGGGGCCTGGTAAACCCTAAACCCTTAACCTAAACCCTAAACCCTAAACCTAAACCCTAAACCCTAAACCCTAAACCCTAAACCTAAACCTAAACCCTAAACCCTGAACCCTAAGGGCTCTATACGGCTTCTCCTCGGGGCGTGGCTTAAGGCGCAGGACCTGCAGGGGTGGTGTGTGCGTGAGATCTCTGCTTGTCGGGTTTAGGGCTTGGGGCTTTAAGGGTTAAGGGTTTAGGGCTTCAGGGGTTTAGGGTTTTGGGGTTTATGGGTTAAGGGTTTAGGGCTTTAAGGTTTAATTTAGGCTTTAGAGTTTTGAGGTTCAGGGTTTAGTGTTTTAAGGTTTAGGGTGTAGGGTTTACCCGAAATCATATATAAATCCTGAACGCAGAGAAACTTGGAGAGCAGATGCGGCTCTCCCTGGAGGACAGATTGAAAGGTGGGGAGTTTAGGGTAAATAGGGCTTCTATAAGGCTTCTATAAGGTATATAGACCTTCCATAAGGCTCCTATAAGGGTAACTACCCAGGATAGCCCTTCTTATAACATCCTGATGAGCTCTTGCGAAAGACCTGTCAGGAGCTCGCTACTATAGTATTACTATTACAACCATTGTTCTTAATACTGTTTTGTATTACCATTATTAAGAATGTTATTGCTAATATCATCACTAGTACTGTTAACATTACCATTGATGTTACTGATATCATTGCTAATATTACTATTACAAGTACTACTAGCATCAAGTCATGTATTGCACTGAGGTTCTGGCTGGAGAACACGACTGGTGCCGCGCCATGTGTCATGCTAGGACAACATGATCAACAACAATCCGGAAATCTAGTTCTCAAACTAAGGTTCAGTATAGGGCTTCAAATACCCATGTACGCCAAATAAATCCCATGTATAAGCCCCCACTAATCCTAGACAGCGTTCCCACGGTGCCTGAAGGTGCAGCGATGCGCAGCTGGTGCGACTGCTCCTGCAGCCACCTCCGAGTGGTCTTCAGGCTTCATGGGTTTCGTAAATGTCTGTCCATGCTGTAGTCAGTAACAGTTAGTTAGGGCTTCACACCTAGGGCGAAAACAACAGTATGAAGCTTGAAACGCAAGGGGGCACTTAGAACCCCGGCACTACCACCCTGAAACCCACAGTCACTACAAACGCATGTGGGCTTGATCCTAAAAAGGCCGGACCCCACAAGATCAGTGCAAACACAATTAATGTAGGGGCCTGAATACATAGAATAGGGTCTCTTGGGTCCTTATGAGAAGTATAATATAATTTACCCCAACACCCTATCCTAATTTTGTTGAACAGGGGCTGCATAGCACCGCAGTCACAACAGCTCACCTCTTCAAGTGCCACATCTGCCACATGTGACTGTCGAGGATTTTGAGGGCTTAGTTCACGATTTGGGTTTGGAGTCTACATGCACTTCATGGTTTATTGTGTAAGCTTCAGAGAAACGTAGAGCTGGAAATTTACTTCTTCCACGACTTCCGGGTTTGGACTCTAGGTCTGCATAATAGTAAGGTATACGACTTGCCAAAGATAGACGACTTTTCATCTTAGTACAAGCCCTCAGAAAATGCGCCTCTTTAGCACCCCTCCTATAATCCTATATTGGTAACAACTCCCCCAAAACCTTAAACTTAAACCCCTAAACCACTAAACTCCCAGACGGGAACCACAGACTATCCGTAATTCTAAGACCCTCGGAGTCCAGCGCGCATCTGCCTGCAGCAGTCGCTGAGAGCGGTCGCCATGGTCTGAGCCGACCTACAATAGGCATGGAGTTTGAGGCTTAATGTTGGGGGGGGGGGGGGGGTGGGATAAGTCATTACAGTATTCCATCACGTTCCTTTTTATAATCACTGCGAGAGTCATGCGATGTTCTTTTCAAGTTTTATGATTTTTTTTTTAAATGTGGGTTGTTGGGGTTTAGGAGTTAGGATGCCGTATACGGTTGAGGTCTTAAAGGTGTGTCTAGCTAATTTCGTTTGTAGTTGCAGTTACATGCATGCATAACTTGACTTACCCTGCCTATAGCCGTCGTGACTGAGTTCCCTGATCCGTAATTTTCATGCGCTACTTGCGTGCTGAGCTGAACCCTAAACCCTACACCCTGAACCCTAAGCTGTAACCATACTCATTGTCGTGCCCAGCGGCTCTTTCTCACCACGGTCGTACCATGGAAGCGTGGGCGATGCCAACAGCCGCAATCCCATCCCCTGGCTCAGCGCCACTCGGCCCTAATATAGGGCCTAAGGGCCTAATTAATTACCTATATAATTTTGGGGCTCCATTATAACAGTTCTAGTATAGTACACCCCCAAAAACCTATTCTAATTACTAAAGCCACTTTGTTAGACTCCTATACCCTGAACCCCAGACTCTATAGAACCTTCTCTGGACCCGAAAACAAGTGAACTCCAGAACCCTAAGGCCCAAAAACCCTGGAATGCTAAAACCCTGAACGTCCTACTATAAGGGGCCTACATAATTACCAATACTATCTTGGGTGTTCCTTATTAGAGGTAATAGTATATCTATACCCCCAAGCCCTATTCTAATTATTAAGGCCCCTATATTACGGGTTCAGCTGGCTGAAACTTGCTCCTCGTCCCCACAGTCCATTGGAGTCTCGTGCTTCGCATACGAAAAGAAGTTTTTTTTACCTAGACCTTTGGCTCTTTCCCTAAACCCTAGACCCGAAACCCTAAGTTGTTGAAACATGTTCAAACCATAAAGAGTCTAGGGGCAAACAAAGCACAACATCCCGAAGCCCTAAACCCCTAAACCTAAACATCTAAACATCATAATAAGGAACAGTACTGCGAGAATATCGCACTTAACCCAAACCCGAACTCGTCTGAAGCCGGACTTCTTTTGTTAGGCATGTAGGGATCGGGATTTAGAAAAAGCTGACTAAGGGCTTTAAGCTTTTGGGGTTTTGGACTTGGAAAGAACAGGGCTTAGGTTATCGGCTTCGGGGAAATATTGCGAACCCGAGAATATTGGAACACCCATTTAGGAATGATTACGGGTAGGATTCCCTAGCCCTATACTTTGCCTTGAGCACATGAGGACAACGATGTTCCACATTTTCTCCGGTTTTACTTTAGGGTTCTTGGCTCTGCTGCCTCCACGGTGACCAGCAGCCGTGCAGCTTCTGACCACCCCACGCTGGCACGGGCCTTCCGCACCTGTCCGGTGCATCATCATTAGCATTCTTGCCACAATTGCGATTGCTATTGCGCCAGAAATGTGATTGCTATTGTGCTCTAGTATAGTTGCTGCTGCTCAGTGTACTTATCAATGCTGTGCTGTTATTCGCAGAAATGTTCTCATCTCTATCATCTTTACTAATAGTGTCATTGTACGTACATTCAGGGCGTTCTTGTGATGTTGATGCTTCTATTACTCTTATCATCACACTACCCGGAACTCCAAACTCCAAGCTCTGCGGAGATTCTTCAGTACTTACACATTCGGCATGCTGCCTGTCCCGGCTCTTTCCGGCTGCACACCAAAGGATTAAGGACTTGGCAGTTGTGCTGTTCGGGTGCTTGGAAGTGTGCGGCGAAGATGCCACGCACTCGGCACAAAGTGTGTATGGCATGTGTTCCTGTGTCGTTGAACAGTCAGGTGCCTACCATGAAAGGTGAAAGGCCGTCAGAAGATTCAGCATCCAATCGGCTCCCGTCCTATACAAAACATGTTGACCCTGAACTCTCAACCGTTCAAACGACTGCCGAACTTTTACACCACAGCCCAAACTCGACGAAGGAATCTGGCACGGTTTGCTTGCCCAATTAAAGCCTTTTCGAATTATGAAACACCACCAGCTAGAGCAGTCAAGCGAAACTCAGAAAGTAACATCAAATTAGGATGAATAGTGCTGAACTTATCTATACTTTTTCATGAGGATAATGATGTTCTAACCTTCTGACTGCTACTCTAGGGCTTAGGGCGGCCATCTTCGCCCTTTAGGCTTCTTTGAAGGTGTGCACCAAGCCAAAGAATCCAACCACCCCGTCCCGAAAGGTCTCTCTGCCTCGGCACAGACAGTTTTCCAGTCCTCTTCGTCAACGACCATTCGGAACAGGACGCCCTGCGTTGCCAAAGGGCGGAGGGTACGGGGGTGGTCCAAAACAGGGGTTTTACTACACGGGGCTACTGTTTGATGAGCAAAGGACATGAGCCACACTGCATGCCTCCGAATCGATGTTCAGCGAAGGCTCGTCCCTACAATCTAAACCCTAAACCCCTGCAATCAAACGCCCCCTTCACTCCCGCTGTGTTCGAAGGATGCATTCCCCCAATGTAGGGCCCAAAGACATGCCTGAACTCCTTGGAATGGAACGTGCCCAAGACTAGAGAATCTACACTTAAACTCTATTACACTATGTTCTACTATATTCCACTATGTTCTACTATATTCTACTATCTCATCCTATATTATACTAAAGCATGATATATATCATGTTACATAAACTTGATCACATCCCGACACCTTAACTGAACCCAACCTCCGAAAACAACTTCGCATGCTTTAGAAACACTCTTGAAACCTTGTTCAACTCAACTTAGCGCTACTCAGAGCAAGATTCACGACACCGGGTTGAGTCGAAAGCTCCCCAAACTCTGCAATCTCTGGAGACGATGATGAAGCCTGTCGCTCTCGAGAGCTTTATAGGAACAATGTAGGTTTTTCGTCAACAAGAAGGTTCGGAATTCAGGGTGCAAGGTGCAAAGCCCCTCTGCTTCAGGGCAAGCATCCTCAGATCCCTAAAAATCCCTGATATATAGGGTTTAGGGTCTAGGGAATCTTCAACAGGCATGGGGCGGGCCCATGGGGTATTCTAAATCAGGGGCTTACATTCAACCCGAACCCCGAAATTCTGTGGAATCCCAAACAAACCCTTTCGACGCACGGACCGATTTAAGGCTCTGAATTAAGGGGGTTTATCTTGCCCTAGTGTAGGGGCCTTAATCACGAGAACAGGGTTTTGGGGGCCCCTTTAAAGAAGAGCTATAAATAAGGGACCCTTAAGAATCATATAGGTAGTATAGGTATTTCGGCCTCTAGACTACATAAAACCTACTTTTCTTGGCAGTCCCCACGTTTAGGGGATCTTGAATCCTTAGCAGCCGAGCAAAATCGTGGCATTGTTCCTCAACTACGTAGGGTTCCCGAATACGTTTACAGCTGGGAAAAAACAAAAAGAGAGCCTAAACCCGGAGCCCTAAAGCCTAAACCCGAAACCCCACCCAAAACCCTAGCCCTGCCTGAAATTCAAAGCCTGCGATCGCACGCTTGACCATGCTGCTCTCCGAAGCACCGAGAGTGGGAGCCGCTTCCTCCGCATGCTGCTCACTGTACCTGGTCGCTGTCGCTCCAGTAGAGGGTTTAGGGTTTAGGGTTTAGGGTTTCCCGGACATCCAAAAGATTAAGGAACCCTGACAACAAAGTTTTGGTAGTTGTTCTGGCCAATGTAGGTGGCATCTTAAAGATGTAACACGTTAACGAAGCCTGAGGAATATGGTTGGTAATGTTTCAACCCTCTGTTCTTATGGCCTCGGGAACCCAGCCCGCCATTTTGGCCTTTTAGGGTGTATTTAAGGTTCAGGGTTCAGGGTCTAGGGACTGGCATCTAAACGAATCTAAACCCTAAACTTCCTAAACCCCCAAGCCCTAAACCCCTAAACCCTAAACCCCTAAACCCTAAACCCCTAAACCCCTAAACCCAGGAAACCTAAACCCTAAAGCCTAAAACCCTAAACCCCTAAATTTCAAGGAAACCCAGAAGCCCCAAGGCCCAACCCAATCGCGCCTCTGCAATGCAGCAGCACCTAAACCCTAAACCCTAAACCCTATAGGCGCTAAATAAAGGCCCTAAACCCTAAACCCTAAAGGCCCTAAATAAAGGCCCTAAACCCTAAACCCTAAAGGCCCTAAAGGCCCTAAACCCTAAAGGCCCTAAACCCCATATACCCAGAAGCCCCAGGCCTCTGCAATGCAGCAGCCAGACGCGGCCGCAAAGGTTCCACTGCCAGTGCCGCCGCGACGGCCCGCGTCATCCAGGAAAGCTCTTCCTCAGTAAGTCTTAAACGGCTTAGGGCGTAGGGTTTAGGATTTAGCGTTTAGGGGTTTAGGGGTTTAGGGTTAAGGGTTTAGGCTTGAAGCCTCAACACCCTAAGTCTTCCCTTAAGTCTGCTTTAAGGCCCAATGTCTACCTGAGCACTTAACAATCCTAGATTGCTTGAACCACCAAGGCTCCGTATCTTTCGGGATGGGAGCGCCAGCTCGTCGCAGAACGTTGTATACTGCTCGAGCGCACTTACTATTTGGGCCGTAGTATTTAGAATATGGTGTTGGTTAAGGTTGCTGTACAGATACAAGCACAACAACCTGTAGTTATGCATGTGTACATGCATACATCAATATCTAGAAATATTTGTATATATATATATATGTATTTATTTATTTATATACACATACATACACGCACGCATGCATGCATGTAGGTATGGACATGTTCATATACATACATGCATGCATGCAGTCATGCATGCATACAGATGCGGACATACATATGCACATAGGTACATAGAGCGGGAGAGATGGTGTCCTCACGGGACTGATTACTCCAGAAAGAGGGTCCACATATACGACTCAACCAAAACGCAATTGTGTCCACAGAACCATAATAGGGATCGTCTTTTGGGACCTGACATTCCACAATGGTAGTGTGTATATATATATACACGGAAAGAGAGAGAGCGAGAGAGAGAGAGAGAGAGAGAGAGAGAGAGAGAGGGAGGCAAAGAGACCCTTTGAAACTTTGGGTCCTAAACGGTCATTTAAAAAAAACGATGTAAAAGATTACAAGGCGATAAGTCTCAGAAATTCTTCAGAACCCCACATAAGCCCCATGATGGCCAGATTCTGAAGCCCCCAAGCCTAAACCTCTCAGCGAAAGAACCAGAACCTCCTCGACTCTAGCCCCAGCTAAGCAGTAAAGTCGAGGCTGTTCCGAAAACACATGCCGAATCAAACAAAACCAAAACAAGCTGCTAGAGAGTGAACAACCTGTGAACACGTTTTAAGCGAACCGAAAACTATGAGAGCTTGACGAAAAGAAAGCAAGGCACCTTAACCAACCCTACATCCCAAGACCAACTTCCAAATCCCAAACCCTAAACCCTAGACCCTATAAACCCTAAACCCTAAACCCTAAGCCCTAAGCTTAATATAATAAACGCAACTTCGAAGTCGACGACAAGGCTCCTGTAAGGCCAGCAGCTCCTGCAAAGCAAAAACCGAAAACTACTTTGGAGCTTGAGTCGTGGAACTTGACGTGAGTTGAGGGCTCATTGGCTTGCATATGCATCTATATATGCATATACACATGCATGTTAAGACGTATCCCCTCTCTGCATTTATGCAATTGTGTCTGGATGGATGTATGTATGTATGTATGTATGTATGCATACATGTATGTGGCCGCTGGAGTGCGCGAGATTCTTGGTTTAGGGCTTGGAAGGTTTAGGGGGTTGGGGCTCTAGGCTTCTAGGATCCGACTGAGTAGGGCTTCGGGTGCTACATTCCATTTGGGACTCGGCTCTCTGGACCCTCCGAGACGCGCAATAAAACCACCGCCATGGAGCCTCGTTCCCGGTCCTGCGAGCCCTGAAGCCTAAAGACTAAAACCCCTTACACCCTACACCCCGCTGTCCTGCAAAGCATGAACTCCTGCCGCCAGTATGGTATGGCCCTCGGCAGACAGTCCCGAGATGACCAGCGCTTGATTCCTGGGCTCTCCGGTGTGCGGTCCCGACTTGTCTAATGTAGGGGCTTTAAGATTAAGAATTAGAATAGGGTTTTGGAGTAAACTATACTATAACTACGGTTGATGATATAAATCCTGCAGTACCCATACACTGCTCACGCACGATGACTTTGCGCCTGGTTTGCATCGCTCATAAAAACATCGTAGGGGATCTTAAGGGGCTAGTAATAAAGAATTATACTATAATTCTCATGGTTTAGGGTCCTTAAGGTAATGCAGGATTTATATCATCAACAGTATGATCAGGAACCCCCAACTAGTAAAAATATTAAGGCCCCTAGATGATCGGCTTGCCGATCCCGACTTGTCTAAGCGTTTAGGATTATGTCTTAAGGTTAAGGTTTATAAGGAGAAGTGATGATTAGCATGGCAAACCATGAACCAGGGAGTAGGCTGTGGGTAAGAGGGTGTGGGGGAGGATTTGCTGATAGGTTTTCGGGCTGCATTCAATGCAGGTTTAGCGTAGGGCATACTATGACTATGATGGGGATTTGCGATTATTATGGAGTTAGGGTTCAAGGTTAAGCTTCAGGTTTTACGGTCTCCCTTAGATGCTAAGACTGAGATCCCGACCAGATTCTCTTTGATTAGATTCTCTACGGTTTTGCGGAGGTCTACACGGGATTAGAGCCAGGGGTCTAGCATGCATCCGTGCATCGACGCTGTTCGAAGAAACGCAAGAACCACAAGACAAGCCCTAAACCCTCAACCCAAAAGCCCAAACCCTGATTAATGAATGGAAACCGTTGCTTATGATAAGATTGCAAGATTCAGTGTCAGGTCGTTCGACACCATCTTCTCCAAAATCTCCACAGCCTTCGGTAAACCCGAGCAGAAACAGTAATCTTGCTTGTAAGCCTAGATGCGCAAGAAGCTCAAGATGTCCCCTGATGCGGCAACCGCCATCTCCCGCAAAGCCATAAGTGAGATGAAGTCTAGGCATATCGAAAGTACTTCTCTCAATGATTAAGTACCTCTACCCTAGGCTTCCAGGGACTTAATTATTGGGTCCTTAAAGGGCCTAGGGCCCTAACAAAAAGGTCCTCGGAAGCATAGGGCAAAAATAGTACCATCCGAAAACTTAGCCGCTAGCGAAGCAAGTTAGCAAAGTGCGACACCAAGACAAGCCCTCAAGCCCGAGCTCCCGGTGCACCTCCCGGAAGCCCGGTGCAAGATTGTAGGGGTAGGGTGTACAGGACTTAGGGTTTAGGGTTTAGGGTTTAGGGTTTAGGGTACAGGGCTTAGGGTTTAGGGTTTAGGGATTGAGGTTTAGGGTACAGGGCTTAGGGTTTAGGGTTTAGGGATTGAGGTTTAGGGTA
>CAJNJA010001004.1:6912-16939 GCA_905231915.1 Symbiodinium necroappetens | reverse complement strand
AAGTGCCATTTTGAGCTTTTCAACCCTTGAAAAGCTCAAAATTGAAATTTTGCAACTTGCGGGGGACAATCGGTAAGGGAGGGCTGGGCCCCATCTGCCCTGCCCTGCCCAGAAGTTGCAAAAGTTCCATTTCTTGCCCTGCCTTGCCCAGAAGTTGCAAAAGTGCCATTTTGAGCTTTTCAACCCCTGAAAAGCTCAAAATTGAAATTTTGCAACTTGCGGGGGACAATCGGTAAGGGAGGGCCGGGCCCCATCTGCCCTGCCCTGCCCAGAAGTTGCAAAAATTCCATTTCTTGCCCTGCCTTGCCCAGAAGTTGCAAAAGTGCCATTTTGAGCACCACAACCCAAATTGAAATTTTGCAACTTGCGGGGGACGCACGGGAAGGGAGGGCTGGGCCGCCTCTGCCCTGCCGGTGCCCACTGCCCTGTGCTCTGCCTGCCGCCGTACAGGGCTGCCCTGCGCCCTGCCCTCCCCTGCCCCGCCCTGCCCCCGCTGCAGGGTTTGCCCTCCCCTATCGTTTCATATGGTTTTCTCTGTCAGTGCAGAACAGACATGAACAGACCAGCCCAAACACTCTGAACTCAGCATAGGGGCGTTGAAAAAATCCGCCATGGCAAGAAATCATACCAAACAGTCTGGACTTCCTAGCCCTTCTGCCGGATGGATCATGCCTTGGTACTCAACATACCGTAGCTCATGATCATACAACATGCACGTATGCAAAACCTCGTGTGTGCGCAAGAAACGCGCAAGAGTGCGCAAGGGCGTGCGCAAGGGGTATTGAATGGTCACTCATCGGAACAATAGTGTCGATCAACCCGCAGATATACAACCAATTCTTGAAAGGTCGGAGGGTTTGTTAAAACCAGCACCCAGAGAGAGAGAGAGAGAGAGAGAGATGTGCATTTGTTTTTCATCCCCACCTCCCTTGCAGAAGTTAACCGGGGAACTGATCGTTTGTTGCAGACTTGTGGATTAAATTCATTTAGGAGTTGATCTCAGCTGTGCTTCTACTGTGCGGTAGTGATGATTGATCAGTCTGCTTTCTAGGCATGTCAAACGCGGCAGTGCAGCACTTTTGACTCCGGTGGACCACAGTTGCTTTGATAGCTACTGGGGTTACTGGGGGACACTAGGACAGTCCGCTTAATCCGGGGGACGTACTCATCCAGAAGGTCTTTCTTGAGGTCTTTGATTGGTCTTGGACACTGGTTTAGGGGATCCTTCCAACATGTGTGCGAAGCCCCTTGCAAGTGAACTCAGTGTGTCATGTCCTTGATGTGGGGGATGTCGTTGGTTGCTATCAATTCTAGGTACCCTCCGAGGATGTGACCCTAATTCAGGCGTCCACAAGAACTGTCTGGTTTGAGCCCGGGGGAAACACACTAGTTCTTAGTCCAAACAACAAAAATAACCACAAAATATTGGAACTATGCCCGGAGCTCGAACAAACAAAGCCTGGCATCGGGGACTACACCTTGTCAGGCAGGCACGGACGATGCAACGACAGATGCTCCAACCCCGCGTCGTCCTCTTCTATGGCTCCGACTACAACTGGGGGTAATCCAGAACCCACAGGAGGAAGCCAACAACGCGCCACCACTCCCGGCGGGGCCTCCGCCGAGCCTCAACCAACAACAGCGTGCAAAGCTCCCTTCAACTTAGAAGCATATGGCACCGACTTTAAAAAATGGCACGCACATCGGCAAGCAGTCACAGCGTCCTACCGAGCCCATCGACGACAAATGCGAGCTGAGAAGGTGTGGACGCAGGACAAATGGACGCCTCCTCACAAGCGACAGAAACGACAGTGAGACCGGGGAGTACCTCGCCTGAGTCCAATGAGCCCGTAGTTTTCTTTCAAGACACGAGGAAGCCCCCGACATGAAGATTTACCTTCAATGTGAGAGAAAGTCTTTTCTACTCCGTTTGGTGTACTGGCATGCATACTGCGCTCCATTCGCTCAACTGAGTGTTTTTTCTCCTTTCGCTTTCAGTACCTCATGGGGGCAACCCCTATCGCTCAACTTTTTCCAATCTTTTAAGACGGGTGTTCCGGTTTGCTGGATTGTGGACTTGGGGTCTTTGAGGAACTTCGGAGGGAAGACAGAGCCATCAACTGCACCCTTGTGACACCACCTGGGGAAAACCCAATGCAGCGCTGAACCGCCCTTTTAATTGCTTGTTGCCTAGGGGGTTATCCTTCTGTTTGTTTCGTCCGTTCAATCAGCTGCCTTGGTGGAGAGTAAGTTTGCTTTCTCAACCTTTCGAAACCTGAAGCTTTGGTTGAGTTTGCGTAATCTCCCAGTTTCCCCTCCGCAACAATGCGCAGTTTGCGCGCGGGCACGGGAACTTCCCCTGTCCATAGCCCTGGCGAAGGAGAGAGCGAGAGAGAGAGAAAGGGTAACAGGAGCTCTAAGGTACTGAAGCCTCTCCGTGATGCCATGTCTTGGGAAAGGGTAACTAGCGTTATCTAGTGTTAGTCTTCTGCTTATTACTCTTTTCGGTCCTCTCAGTTTTGGCACCACAAAGTAAATTCACAAAGAGTGGATTCCTGTACCGGGGACAGACAATTCATCTTCATCGCATCCTTTTTTCTCTTGGGTAGAACTGTTGGTCGAAGCGGGGGATGAAATTGATCTTTTGCCCATTGCATGTGTCCTTGAGAGTGCCCGATCGTCACACAACCGTTATCGCGTACTCTTTGGCTTTAGCCTCCATGACGATTTACACTCACTTGTCACTCCCCTTTGCCCGATACAACATCGGGTGGGCTCGATGCCCAGGGGCTTTGATCGGCCCCTATGCCCGGGAGGAAGAGAGAGAGAGAGAGAGAGAGAGAGAGAGCGCGAGAGAGAATGTGTGTGTGTGTGTGTGCACGTGCGAGTGTAGCACAACAGGCATACCAACCCATGGATTCAACACCCATGATGTTGAAATCAGCCAGGAGGGGTGGCAAAGCAGGCCAAGACAGGAGGGTTGTCATGTTTGTCAGCAGAGCGCGTGCTTCCTTCATGCCTGCCTCACTTTTTGATTGCTGCCTCGCAACCCAATGCGGACAACGCAAGACTTGGAGCCACCATTGCCCCGCACCCAGGATCGGCAGCACCCTGGGTCTCAGCATCGTTTGGGTAAGGTTCTGCCTTCAACTGCGCCTCATCTGCAAGTGCAGCTGTTTGGGTTTAGCACTAGTGTTTAGGAGCTTTGCTGTCTAGCGGCTATGAGTCGGAAGATGAGCATTGAGTATATATATATATATATAGCAGAATCGATTTCAGAAAGGAGCCGCGGCGGCAATTGTCGCGAATGACTGGCAGTCGGTCGCATTTTGTGGGTTCAGCATTCAAGGGTTTGAGCACGACCTCCTTATCGTCTTGTCGTGCTGATCCCCGCTCGATTTGTCGCCTCAGTCCCTTGTTTGGCTCGCGAGCAAGCTATGCTTGAAAAGCCTTGCCCACTGTCACATTCCCGAAGCCTTTAGACTCGCAGACCTTGCAAGGGGCCTTTTCCTTTGCGACCGCTTCGCGAGACCCCGCTGGCATGGCATCGTGGACTATTTCCAAACGATTCTCGCCTTAAGTTTGAGACAGCAGTCCCAAGACCGAAGCATTGCCTGTGTCACCATCTCCAGTGATCGTCAGCATCAGCATCGTCCTCAACAAGCAAAAACGAGCCTGAAAAGCCCTTCTGCGCTCTGCACTTACACATCATTTTAAAACACATCAGCCCGCAAGGCCGACATGACAACGAAGCGGACTCTGTTCAGGCTCCTCCTCTTCTTGGTGTTTGCTGCCGTTTTCTTCACGGGCTCGGCACTGTCCATCGCTGCACACACGTTCCCCCGGCAATTTCAGCCACGTGGCTCTAGGACTTCCAGCCTGGGGTATTCAGACTCTGAGCTTCATGATTCCGAGCTTGTGGTTCAGGGCTTCGGGTGTTTATGGGCTCGGAGGTGTGATGCGGTCTATCTTGCGTTGATGGCAGCTAGACCTTATCATGCACTCCTCAAGACCAATGCATTTTCGCGTTCGGCTCTGTGTCTGTGGTATTCAGGGGCTGCCAGCCTTGTAAATCGTTTTGTCACGATTAAATCTCGTACATGTTGAAGATGACCGAGCTCGTGACTGTTTTTTCTCCCCATAAGGCTCACTTTCGGAGGCCCGCACTCTGACCAAATGAAGTTTTGAACCTAAGGAAGTGCATGCTACTTGTGGGCTTTTAAAACAGGGGCCACCCCCCGTCTAAAGTAGGGATGGCCATAAAATGACGGCACGCCATGCACCCATCTCATAGTCAGGCATTTGGGCGGGGTCGCGAGACGACCATGTCAGTTCACGAAGAGTCCGGGGTCGCGCCATCCAGTCCATATCATTGAGTTGGAGTCTCGACCATTAGGTTTTTCATTTTGAAGATGGATCTTCTGCGCACGTGGATCGCAAGTTACATGCCTCCCCGGCATCGGCTAAACTCGCTAAGCTCCAGACCCTCAGACCTTACAACTCTCAAATCTAATAAAGCCCTGAACCCAGTTCCTTCCAAAAACGCTCCGAAGAAAGTCCCGGCTATGCAGCGCCAGGTCGAGCCTTGAAGCTGCTGTCGCCTTCGTGTGCTTCTTCGCTTCTCCAGAATGTCGGGTTGTGTAGATCCATGGAGTTGTGCGGTTTCGAGCAGGGTCCAAGAGTTCGCAAGAACAGAAGTAAGCATCTTATGAACAAACACGACAGTGGTAAACGTAATTGGCTTCCAGGCGCAACTTGGGTAGGGGACAGCTTGAAGCTTTCTGAGCTTGGTTGGTGTTGGAGAGACCAGCGTCTTAGCTAGGCTGTAAACAAGCGAGAAAACATGTGATTCAGAAATTGCAGCCGTGCCTCTGATTTCATTGTTGCAATCAGCGACTGTTGCCCCAGACCCTAGCCCCAAACCAAGACCTTGTCAGATAGACTCGACAAATGCCAACGTAAGCTGTGGATAGACTAGACGAAGGCTGTGGTTTGCATGAGAGTTTCAGCTCGTCAAAGGCTTGCCCTGCGTAATGCTACGAGCTTCCGACGCTCTGCCTTCCCTCGTCAATCCCTCAGTGTGGTTACAACCCTTCTACCATACCATCCATGCCTGAAAGATGCCGCAAAGCTCTGCAAAAAGCCTAAAATCTAAACCCGTCTCGGTTCTGCACCGCTGCGGACTGCATGCTGGAAGAGCATGTGCGAGCCTGTCCAGACTATCGTGGCAGAAAGGCTTTGGTCTCCTCTGCTGCAGCGTCTCGGAGAGGCTGACGTCAATGAGCTGGCGACTGTGGAGTCAATAGGCACTGTTGGGCCGGCGTAGTTGTTTTGCAGCAAAGCTGTGGGTTCTAAGTCTATGTCAACCATCTTTCATGGATATTCTGGGGGAGCTTGTACATTTTCTGCCATGCACAGGGCGCAGAACTCTGTTCAGGGCTGCTGGGAAGGCACCCTGCAGAGATGCACAGAGCGCAGGGGTTGTTGTCACTGATGCAGCCACTATTGTAGCTCTCCTGACTCAACTTGGCTGGAGGCCTCGTGTAAAGCCAGAGGCGCTTGTACAGACCTCGCATGCCACGCGGCTGTGTGGCGAAGCGGTCATGCCTCGGAGTCTTGCCGGCCAGCGGTCCGAGCAGAAAGAGAGGCTCAACACCTGGGCTTGTGACTTTCTTTTGTGTATTTGGGTCCGATCTTTGCGACCTCAGCTATACCCTCTCCATCGACCGTAGGTCCGTAGGTGCCAGCATTGAATGGGACAGCAAGGCAGTATCAGCGAACCGGCCCCGTCCTTTGCGGATGTGTGTGGTGCGCTGGAAGCCGGTGAGCGAGTGACCAGTTCCGAAAGCTTGGATTCGAACCTGCCCAAGATTCCGGACAAGTTCCAGCGACTGGCGCTGCTCGGTCATCTGGAGGTGGATGCCGAAATCGCCCGTGGCATTTTCTTGCGAGAATCCCTTCGGCAAGGTGGGCGGCTGTGGCTGACCTGTCCCGCGAAGTTGGATGAGAAGTCTTGCGCGGCTTTGTGGAATCGGTCCCGGCCAGTCAAACGGTTCGACGTCTTCCTCTCTCACGCATGGATGACGGCGGGCAGGTGGAAGCTGTTGTCCCTCTTGATGCAATCGGGCTCGCACCAGGTACTCTTTGTTTGGGTACTCGGGGTAGGTGCTGCAGCCGCGCTCAGTCTGCTTGGACTCCTCCCTTCCCCCTGGACGTTCCAAGCGCGTGTAGATGGCCTCGATGTCTCAATCCCTTTCGGTCCATGGATTCTGCTTGCGAGCTTTCTGGCAACCTTCCTGGGTCTCGTCTCGGCACCTTACTTCCCGAGCACACGCCGTCAGTCTGACATTTGCTTCGTGGATGTGGCCAGCATACACCAATCAGATAAGGATCTCATGGAGAGGGGTATCTACGGCATAGGTGGGTTTCTCAGCATATCTGCAGAGCTGCGAGTGCTGTGGTCGGCTCCGTACTTGTCAAGCTCCTTGGTTTAGCTGTGCAAGAGATGTGGTTCTTTGTTCAACGCTTTGAGCTTTCCCTTCCGACTGGTCAGCTGTTGAACATGCACCATGCATGTTTACCGCAACGCCGTGACTGAGGATTGTGGTGCGTGTTTGAGCTGGCCGCATTTCGCACGGCAAACCCCAGCGGGAAAATTACTCTGTCTCCACTCTTCGTGGAGATGATCGTCGTGATGATTTTGCTTATGCAGTATTTCTACCTGGGAATCTGGTGGAGTCTTAGGACCTTGCGCTCAGAGGTTTGCTTCGATCTGTCTCATGCTCTAGGAGTCCTGCCTTCCTTCGTGGTGCTGCACGTGCTGCGCAAAGTACATGTGGTCAAGCATACACTCTTTTCGAAGCTGGATGCTTGACTTCGGCTAGTCGTACTGCTTTGTCGTTTTCTCGTTTCGTGCAGCCTTTTGTGCCTGTAATATGTGGCGAGCATCTGAGCTTCAGGAAAGCTTCGACATCAGTGAGGCGCAGTGCACCAGCGATTTCGACAAGAACTTCATCCGCACTGCAATCGTCCAGTGGTATGGCAGCGAGGGCGCCTTTACCGACTTCGTCCGCGGCCCGCTGAGAAAGGACGTTTTGGCCATTGCAATGCTAAGTGCAATCCGCGGCTCTATTCCCCAACGCAATCTCCAAATCCGTCCTGAAATCAAGCAGGTCTTCCGTGTCGTTTGATTCCTGGGGGCCCATGTCGGGGAATGTCTGAACATCGTTTTGGCTTTTGGTCCAACTAAATCCATAAACTGTTTCTGGTGAGTTCACAAACCCCGAAGAGCCCCAAATCTCCGAACTTATAACCATTGGATCTTTGTGATGCTTCGCCTGCCCTTCACCAGTTTTGGCATCAAGATAGGCACCTCAACCTAATTTTGGAACACCAAAAAAACATGGTTTACTGTACAGCGGTGGATATCCCACCTCTGGCATGGGAAGCCTTAAGGGGCCAGGAACTGGCGGCCAGTGCACATTGCTGCACCTTCTTCGACTATGAGCTGCTTTTGCTGTCGCCTGTGGCTGCCTCCGTCTTGTTGCGTGCTTGAGATTGGTGTTCCGCTTCTGTTTTGGTTGTGTAAGGCTTGCGGTCCGTGTTTGGAGATTGAACCAACCCTAGACTTGGGAGCTACAGCAGGGTCCATGCTTACCGACTGCTCACTCGCACTGCCTCATCCTACCAAGCCAGTCTCTCAGAAAGCCAAAAACTTCACATCTCTGCATGCTCACCGCCTCAACCTGCTCTTTGGTTTCATGGTCTTAGTTTCGTTGGTTTTGCGTCTCACCAAGAAGCTGAGAGTGGGCCAGGGGCTATGGGTACAGCTCCAGCCTGTGGTCGCAATGGTGTTAGCTGTGGAATTTTAGGCGTTGGCAGGCAGTACTGCTGACACTGGAGTTCTGCAACGAGCATTTTGCCCAACATTGAACCACAGTAGCAAAACATAGCCATACAGTGAAAAGTATGAGGTTAATGCCCAAGTGCGGCGGAAATCAGGATCACCTTCTGCTGAGGTTTGGAGACTCCTGTTTAGGTTGTTGGCACGGCTTCGAGCACCCAGGACCCAGGACCGCACACGTAGGCAGCTGGTACACGTCCACAACCTGAAGCGTGCAAGTTGCCTCCTCATAGCTGCCATAGCTGGGGGGGGGGAGTTGAGCAAACAACAGCCTCTTCAAGATTCGCCAAGTCTGAAGTCAGTTTTAGGCGACTCTTGTGCTTCACATGCCAGCAAGGACACATGAACAGCAGAACCTTTGCGGCTCAGATTGTGCATTTAGTGTTTAGCATGCAACGAGCAAGGGTTTATTGGCAAAAGATAGTTCTTGAGAGGTCAGGCTGGGAATCCCTTCGACTACAACCAGTTCTTAAATGTTCCTAACTAATTAGCAACTTGTTTGACATCGAACTGTCCGACTCAGGACAGTGATCTGCGGGTCTTGGTTGGGGGGCCTCCCCCATCCTGCCATTGCAGTTCAGGTGCAGCTCATACCGCAGCGAGGTAGGCTGAAAGACAGGCTGGGGTTTAGGGTCGGCCCTGAACCTAAACCCAAACCTGAACAGTCTAGGTTCCTGATTCAAGGTTGTGAGGGACGCAAGCAGGGTAAATGCATGACGGTTTGGGGGATCCTTCCCTTGCCTTTGTCACGACCATTCTATTTTGGTCATTACCGTCGTCAACTATTTTCGTTCTCGTTGTCGTCTTAAATTCGTCGTCGCCAGTTGTTGGTGCCGGTGGTGTTGGTGGTGGTTGTTGTTGCTGCGGTGTTAGTGCTTTAGCATCCAAATCGACCACCGGATTTTCATTATCGTCATCGGCATAGGTACAAGTCCCATTATCGCTGTCGCTGCCACCTAGTTAGCAGTTATGGTGACAATCATATGCCGCTGTTGGGCATACAAGCATGCGGTAGACCTGGTGACAGGGGCCTTTGTTTGGGCGCACGAGCCCCGCTCTCGAGTGCACGCCATCCTTTCGAACAGTCCGAGCTAACATCTAGGTGTGGCCTTCCGGCTGCGCCGCAGCCGTCTTTACGTTACCGAGGTCACAATCCACAGTAGCCGTAGCCTTTGGAAAAACATGAAGTCACTCGCTAGACAAGGTGAGACTGAGGAGAGGATTAGACAAAACAATGTGCACTAATTGAACGGCTTATGTTCAGTTATCGCCTCAAGTATGTACTTGGTCAGGTCATGATGCTATTACCAACTTTCCATTGTTCAGTCATCCACATATCTGTCTCAGCCCAGGGTTTCCACAATCAGCCTCGGCCTAGTTTGGGGGCGGCTGAGCATCAAACTGTGCCTTGGCCTGAGACTTATCTACTGGCTGGTCCGAGTGTCATAGAATGAGCCCCAAACCACAAATCCGTCTAAACCCTTGAACCTCGCAAAGCCTAGATGTACAGTCTTATAAGCCCCAAAGTTGGAAACTCAACAGCCTCAATCCTTAAGAGTCATGTATAGGGATTCCCAGCACTAGTTATCCTTATTCCGGTTTCCAACTTTCTGGGGTTCACTGTAGACCCTGAGACCTTGAAGCCTAAGCCAAGGAGCCTCTGCCTCTGCGACCGCTTCGCGCAGCCCCGGTGGAGTGATGCCCGGGACTACCTGCAGACGCTGCTCGGGCTCGGGGTTTTGGGCCAAGGCCAAGGGTTTAGGATTTGGGTTTGGCATTTTCAAGCTTTATGTAAGGCTAAAGGTTTTCAGGCCGCGCGGCTGCAGGGTTAGGATATTCATTTCAAGACGTGTAAAGACTCTTCTTGCGGTGACAGGGCGGGCCCGGTGGTGGTGGTGGTGGTGGTGGTGGTGGCGGTGGTGGTGGTGTTGGTGGTGGTGGTGGTGGGGGTGGTGGTGGGGGTGGGGGGTGGCGGTGGCGGTGGCGGGGGCGGTGGCGTTGGCGGTGGTGGCGGCGGTGGCGCCGGTGGTGGCGGTGGTGGCGGTGGTGGCGGTAGTGGCGGTGGCGGCGGTGGTGGCGGTGGTGGTGGTAGTGGTACTACAGTAGTAGTAGCAGTCGTCGTCG
>CAJNJA010001003.1:18548-46010 GCA_905231915.1 Symbiodinium necroappetens | reverse complement strand
CTCTCTCTCTCGCTCTCTCCCTCGCTACATATTTCTATGTATGATACAAATACATGTGCATGCACATGTGTATATTATATATATATATATATATACATATACACACATGTATGAAGATATATGTGTAATGTAATCCAGTATTTGGCTAAGTGCGTAAACTGTGACATACAGGCAGGCAGACAGGAAAAGAGAGAGAACGAGAGAGAGCGAGCGACAGCTCTGTCATTCGCACGGAGGCTCGGGCAGCTTGACGATCAGTGTGCTTCGTGGGTATTGCCACACATTCTTCAGCCCATAAGCCAACAGCGAATATCTTCAATACCAAAACCTCACCTCCAAGCCACCGAACACAAATCTGAAAGCAAATGTACAACCACCAGTAAACTCTCCAACTGAACCCTGACCAAGGAACCCAAAAGATGCAATCTTGCCTGACATCGCCACTTAGGTAAAGTAGTCGAGATGTATCAATGACCATCATTGCAGTTTTCCCCTAAGCCTTGAACCAAAAGCCCTGAAACCCCGGACAGAGTTTCACAGCACGGGCCACACAGATCCCATAACCTTAAAGACCTCACATACAAGGGCTTAGGGTTTAAACCCTCCATAAACCCTAAACCCTAAGCCGTAAACCCAGCGTTGCTGGAGTCCTTGCCTTGTCTGCACTGAAAGCTTTGCCAGATCCATAGCGCACCTCGATCCGCATGGGGAGGAAGCCGCTGAAGGTCTCCTGAAGGGGCTCTTGTTAGCTTTACTTGGGCCTGGAGTAATTTTCTTGAAATTTGGGTTAAGGCTGTTGAACTTGGATGATGTTCATTAGACTGGCGTTTATACAGCCAGTAGTAGCAAACTTGAGAGCCTTGTCTACTTGCTTTACAATTTTCCGTTCAACTCTGCGTCGAGATCTTGCGGGATTCGTTGCAATGCTTTTTTTGGGGTTGGGGGGCCAAAGTCTTGGAACGTCTACACCGGCGTCGTCGGTATGTTCCAGGCTTTAGCTCTCACCCTCAAGCCCAAAACGGTGTCACCAAGACCCTACTTCGCGTCTGCAAACCCAATGCTCAGGGTGTTCAAACCAGCAGCCAGTGACTGACACAAGCGACTCTGCAGCTGTCAGGCTGAGATATTCGGGTTCTCGCGATTCTTGTGTATTGTGAAACAGAAGGCTCTTGCTGATATGTTCCCACTGTTCTCAGCTTTGGCTCCCTCGTCCTCTTCTTCTTCTTCAAAGAAGCCTTGCTACTCTTACATTATACCATGTGTCTGGGCTACCTGATGTGATGGCATTCGTCCGAGTTACTTCTTTAGCTGAGCTGCTGGTGCTGTTGCTCTTGCTCTGTCTGTTGTTTCTGAGACTGTTGCTGCTGTGGTTGATGACGATGATGATGTTGTTGTTGCTGCTACATCCGAAGCCCTGTGCCTGCCACGCCCCACGGCCCTCGGTGACATCACGCGTGTCCCCGATGCCGACCATATCTGCCACGAGATTGAGGAATCCGGTCCTCAAGTGCCGGGCGGAGAGTCTCGACCACTCCAAGCATCACATGTGTGGCAATGTGCTACTCAAGATACCGCTCGTAATGCCGAGCATGGCATCAGCGCAGTTCCAACACTGCCGAAGCGTCCATATACATACATACAGACCACACATACACATACATTACATCAAATTACGGTACAGTAACGCACACAAACACACACGCACACATGCCTACCTATCTACCTACCTCCCTCCCTCCCTCCCTCCCTCCCTCCCTCCCTACCTACCTACCTACCTACCTACCTACCTATACGTACATACGTACATGCGCACATACGTACATACATACATACGTACGTACATACATACATACATATACATACATATACATACATATACATACATATACATACATATACATACACATACATGCATACATACATACATTCATACATACATACATACATACATACATACATACACACATACACATTCAACACACACATTACATACGCACACACAGATGTACATACATACATAAATAGATACATAAATACATAGTTACATAGACACAATAGTAACATAGAGACAATAGACACGTAGATACATAGATACATAGCTACATAGGTACAGATAGACTTACATACATCCATGCATGCATACATACATACAGACATACTTCCTTACTTAGTTACTTAGTTGAACAGTTACTTACTTACTTACTTACTTACTTACTTATTTACTTACTTATTTACTTACTTACTTACTTACTTACTTACTTACTTACTTACTTACTTACTTACTTGCTTACTTAACTTACATACAGTACTAGATACAAAATGTACATATGTACAGGCATGCATGCATATATATTTATATATATGCTGTCTAAACCCTGCAGCCTTACCGTAGCACCCAGGTCAAATCACTTGACAGTGAGCTCCAGCCCATGGTCCAAAGCTTGAGGAGCAAAAACACAAAAAAACATCACACTACGGAAGCCTGATTGGTTAAAACAATGCTTTGGGGGTACCGGGTAAGCATGTTGGGCAAACTTAAGGAGTGCGAATACACAGTGCGCAGGCACCTATAATACCTGGGGAGCTCTGTATGCTGACATCAGAAGCTTCCAGGTTCAGAACAGGGTCCCTCAGCTGTCGCCCTCTACGTGTATGCAGGGTTCCAGAGAAGTCGCGTTGCTACACGATTTGGTTTGAGAGTCTTCGGATTTAGGGCTTCAGCATTTTGGACTGGGGGCTTGCAAACTTCGGAAACCCTGAATAAGCTCCTAAAGCTTAAACCCGCCAACAAATTTCCGTAAGCCGGCAGGGGATCATAGATGATAGCCAGGATTAGGGCCCAAGGTTCCATCAACTGCAATGCTGGTGTTTTGCCTGCAGACTATCGGCCATAGACCCGGGAGCCCATCTGGACACGACCCAGCATATCATGTCGCATGTAAGGACCTCCCGAAAACTGCAACCGTCAATGTGCCCATCCACAGCCAAACAAAAGCGCTCCACTGTGTCAGGGTAGTGCCTCAAGAGGCTTGGAAGCTTAACCCTCCAAGAGAATACCAAAATTCGACACCCTCAACTCCGAGCCCAACGCGTTCAACCGTCGGCCCTGAACGAAAATCTTTTCAAAACCACACTCTCGATCTCTTCATGCTCATCGTTCTCACGTTGTTCCTACATCTTCCAAAAACCCTGAAAGTCTCAAGTCCAACATCCTAAATGCAGATCATGGCGAGCTGAGGGTCTGGCGTGCGCGCGCACGCGTGTATGTCTAAGGTCTCGGCAAGAATCCTACGCCCTGGAAACCACGGCTGGGAACAAACCCCCGAATCAACGCTCGACGAGCCACCCTAAGACGACTAATTACGCTCCAAACTGAACCCTAATCCCCAACCCTAAGATGCTAAACCCCGAACAAACCACGGAAAAGCTTACCCCACCCCCGACCATTTCCGAAACCCTAAAGCCCAAATCCCCATTCCTCGAAGCGGCCAGTTCGATGCTTTCGCAAAGCCGGACTGGGCACGCGAGTGGCATCTCCATACGCGCGTGAGAGCATTCTGCCTTAGAGGACAGGGCTGAAGGAGTACGGTTTAGCCCTGTTTAGGGTTCGCGGGAAAGGTGAGCACAACCATGAGCCGCCAAGATGCTCCAATGACGACTCACGACGCACGGTTAATCAACACTGTGCCAGTTTCCGATTAGGATGCTCATAGCACTAATCCTGCTGCTGCTGAAGGTGATGTTAATGATGACGATGATACCGATGATGTTGATGACAATGATGATGGTGATGATGCTGGTGCTGATGCTGATGATGATCGTGGTGGTGGCGGTGGTGGTGGTGACGGTGGCCATGATGGTGATCATGAAGGTGATGATGGTGACTCTGGTGAAGATGAAGATGATACTGCTCATGCTCACGTTTATGCTGACGCCGAGGCTTCTCTGCTGCAGATGCTGGTGCTGGTTATGATGCTGCTGCTGCTGCTTCTGCTGGTGCTGAGGTGAATGCTGATGGTCATGCTCGTGCTCAAGTGATGACGCCTAATGAGGGCAGAAATTATGGTCAAGACGAAGATGATAGCCACCTCCGCCAATATGGTACCGCAAGCGGCGTGATACAGCATGATGATGAGTGATTTCGAATATAAGTTACACCGGTAGTGTCACAAGCAATGAACTTACAGTGGCAGTACCAAACAACCAACACGACTCATCGGGTTATCCTATAATCGGCATAAAGCCAAGCGGAGCACCAAATCCTGCGCCACTGCCCCAGCCTTCCTCACCCTTCTACCGAAGATTGCGGAGATAGCCACGAGATATGAAATGTTTTCATACCGCGAGACCAGAAGGACTAGAAATCAGCAATAATCACGATGGTAAGTTTTGGGCACTCGTCATCCTGACCATAACCAGCTTCATAGAAAAAACAATTCCTCTTGCAGCACGGACACGTCGACTCTAGATGTGCCCAGTAGCCATCTCTGGTGAAGTACTGCACCTGAGTTGGAGTGCGAGTGATAGGGCTTGGGAAGAGTATTCGGACGTGGTCGCAGTTTAGGCTTTTAGGGCTTTAGGATTTAAAGTTCGGATTTTTGTGAGGATTCGGGCTTGGGTTTAGGATTTTGGGTTGAAACTTAAGGGTTGCAAGGGATCGTCGTCTATAGCATCAGGGGTGTGCGGCGTACAGGGATCAAGGATCCTAGCAGCCAGGCTCTGTGTTAGGGGTTTGGAAATTCCTACGAAGGACTCTAGGCTTGTTGGTGCAGGGGTTAAGACCTGGTGTTGGTGGTCTGAGTTAAGGCCTTTGAATTGGCGCTTCAACAAGCCCTGCCGGTTGTCAGCTCGGAAATTTTAGGCCGTGCTGGCTTGAGGATTGGAACCTAGGTCTTGCCTTTCCAAATTGGAAGCTTGAGCGCTCTGCAGTGCTCATTGTTGAATTATGCTGACTCGACTTGATCAGGCATGCAGTCCTGGCAGCACTGAGCCCCCCAATGTCCAATCCCCAAAGCCAGAAACTCGAAGAATCCTATAAGCCAGACCCTTCAGCCGCTCCCCCTGTTTCAGACGTGCGCCGTTATCCCAAGATTTGGGGTCTCGGCACATCTTGTGCTCTACTTTACTCCAGTCATAGTAGGGGGCCCGGACCAACCCTGTTCTTTGGGTTCACAATTTGAACTCTAAAGCAATCCCAACCCCCCAAAACCCTTCAGTAGCTCCAACTGACTTATTCTATTGTAGTCCATGATATTCAACTGTATTTCATCCAATTATGTTATTTTTTCTGTTAAAGTATATATTCATTTAGTCTGTCATATTCAGGAAACTTCGTTTATGATACACTATACATGACATCATGTTATATTGTATCAATGCTACATTATGTTCTATTCTATTCTGCTAGAGACTTCTAAGAGTGTGTCATACTACATGTGAATTCAATTTTGTTATATTGTGCTGCCTTGTTGTTGTAGCTGTTATTGTTGTGTCTACTCGTATTAGTTCTACCATTCCTATCGTTATTGGTAGTCGTACTACTAGTACTATTTCCATGTTTTATCTTTACCACTACTATTACTGCATTTTCAATATGAGTAATCTCATTAAGTAATGTACATATATACATGTATATGTATAGCGCTTAGGTTCAACATGCTGTATTTCCAGTAGTAGCAGACCCTCTTGGAACAGAAGATTTGGGGCTTATGGGATCTATGAAAGATCCATGCGACGGCTAAGATCTGCAGGACATCGTGCGCGCCATCCCTGCCGTGACTCTTTTTGGAAACCTTGAACCTAGTGTTCACGGCGGCTAACGTCAGCATGAGTCGAAACTACGTTAACCCGCGCACCCATGCCAAAGGCACTCGCACGAGAGCTTTGGGATTGAGTTGCAGAGCGAACGAAGCCATTTGGTCCAGCAAATACCTTGACAACTGGTTATGGCACGAGCCGGTTTGGCTGCAACAGAACAAAACAGCAGTTGTCTCAATTCGGTACCCCTAGTTGGGGATTTACTTGTCTACTTCTGGTGCATGGCATGCTAGCGCCATCGCTCAAGCCCAACATGCTCTTGTGTAAACCAATGAAAGGATCAGGCGGTTACCAAAGCCCTTGCTCAGGCCTAAAGTAGAGAATTCATCCTACGATGGCTGCCCAGCCTGGCTAGGGCTTCGGGGTCTTCGGGCTGTGAGCTTTGGCGTTATGGTTTTTATGGCTCGGAAATTTTCGCGGCCAGCCGGAGGCCCACTCGAAGAGCCATTGGCCACACCATCTGCGAAAAACATACGAAAAAGGACAGACAAGAACCACTAGCGACCCCAGAAGCATTGTCAAATCCTATCCCCTACCATAACATAGTTTTTTGTCGGGTCCCTATGTTTTGTTGAAAGGTAGATCGAAAAGCATAATAAGCTCCCTCCCTGCAATACCCCTTCGTGTCGGATTTAGGGTCGGATTTCGAGTTTTGGAGGGTTTAAGGGTTAGGCTCTAGGGTTTAATGGGTTTGAAGGGCTAGCAATCCCAAAGCCTGGAACCTTGAAGTCTCCCTGTGCAACCCCATAAACCCCCTGCCGAACCCCTTTAAACCCCCCCGTCCCCCCCCCCCCCCAACCTAAACCCTAAACCCTCGCCCCTAAGCCCTACACCCTAAACCCCAAACCCTAAACCCTCCCAACCCCTTTCAGCCGGGGGTGCCAGGTGAACTCTCCAGGCCTGGGTTGCTCCTGGGCTCTTCAGACTAGGCCCAGGCCCTTAAGGGTCCCTTTAGGAAGTGTATCTTTCAACAGCGCCATCAACAAAAAGTCACCTCACCTTGGGGGCAGACTCTCCCATACTCTCCAACACGCTAGCTTTGCAACGCACCCGGGACAAAAGCAGTTTAGGGTCCAGGCGCTGCAGATTTAGGGGTTTCGGAGTGCAGTGTAAGGCTTTGTGGTCTCGGTTTAAGAGCAGCTCAGGGTTCAAATTGACCCGGACCTTGAACTGAGTGTTCTGGAGTTCGGGGGTGGAGTCTGTCACATGGGGTCTCGGGGCAGACTGTACGATGATTGCATAATCAGCGACAAAAACGACGTATTAGACCACATCTCGACAAGGACAAACACGGCATGGCAGTACCCAGTCTCGAGAAATTATCCTGTATGAAAGCTTGAAGCCACAGCAACATACTCCAGAACTTTACAGCTAGCAAGTTAATACGCCCCAGTCATGACCAGTCTATATCCCAAATCCCTATCTGACCCCCGAACCCCGATGCGAAGCGTGAAGAATGGACAACGCATCAGGTAACTCCATGGTCCTTTCAGGATAGGCCCCTCGACTTCAATCACGAAGCCCACAGCCAAACGAGCACTTACCTTCCCAACGCCCGCTTGAAAGCAAAACAGCCCCAAAGCCTGAAATCCTGAGGCTCAAATTCGAGTTCCCTAAACTTCGTGAGCACCCTTCCTTACCAAACCGAGCCTAGCCCTCAGCCTCTGAACAGCGTTGAATGGATGCTCCAGAAAGACCATGAGGGTCTTTCCCAAGTCTCCCACAGCTAGTCCGATTCCCCCCCCCACAAACAGCCCTTCAACCCGAATTCCGACACCCCTAAACCCTAAACCCTAATCCCTACACCCTCGAATCCACACCCTGGAGGCCTCAGGGAAAGGACGCACCACCTCTGGCAGAGCTTGAATCTCTGCGGCCAGCTCGTCCTTAACACCTTCGTCTGGGTTTAATGGGTTGGGGCTTTCGCCGAGAAGCTTCTTCTTCGTAGGCTCGGCTTTTACATAGCGTTGAGGGTTTAGGCATTGAAGGTTTAGTGTCTGGCGTTCTGTGAATAGTTGGCTTAGTTTGAAGAGTTCAAGGCTTTCCCCATTCAGGGGTAAAGGGTGCAATGGGGGCTGAGAGTTTACGTAAAGGTCCCGGGTGTGGGATGAAAGGTTAGTCGTGGTCTTAGGCTATAATGCGGCAGGAGGGGCCGAAGGCTGTCAGCCGATGGCCCGCTCGGAGGCCGTCCGGGTGCATCTTGTTCTTTTTCGGTTCCGCGACCTTTCGGAGCTGCGTGAAAAGTTCTCGGGTCGTGCCGGGTTTTGTGAGTTTGCAAGAAAGGACATGTCTTGCCGGATTAGGAGAGGTTGCGCAACAGCTTCGGAGGGATCAACGCGGATCAAAGATGGCTTGTCCGGTCTTACGGTCCTCGAGGCTAGATTGGCTGGGTGCATGTGTTAGAAAGGTCTTCCAGCACTTCATCTTGACAAAAGCTGAGCTGGATCGTCATAAAGCTCCGAGCACATTCAGATATGCAGAACATCCATAGTATCCTCACATGTATGTATCTAAATGAACAAAGGGTAAATACATGCATATGTATATATATATACACATATATATACACACCCGTATCTATATAAGCATCTACCTATATCTCTATATATATACACATATGTATGTACGTATGTATGTATGTATGTATGTATGTAGGCAGGTAGGTAGGTAGGTAGGTAGGTAGGTAAGTAGGTAGGTAGGTAGCTATGTATGTACGTATGGTATAGATGTATGTATAGATGTCTAGATGTACACAAATATGTACATGTATATATATATATATGTCTCTGTGTGTGTGTGTATGTATGTCTGTATGTATGTATGCATGCATGCATTGATGTCTGTCTGTCTCTGTCTGTCTCTGTCTGCCTCTGTCTGCCTCTCTCTGCCTTTGTCAGCCTCTGTCTGTCTGTCTGCCTGTCTGCCGGTCTGTCTGTTGCCTGTCTTCCTGTCTGCCTGCCTGCCTGGCTGGCTGTCTGTCTGTCTGTCTGTCTGTCTGTCGGTCGCGTCGGGTCGGGTCGGGTCGGGTTCTCTGTCTGTTTGTGTCTGTCTGTGTCTGTCTGTGTCCGTTTGTGTCTGTCTGTGTCTGTCTGTGTCTGTCCGTCTCTCTGTCTGTGTCTCTGTCTGTGTCTCTGTCTGTGTCTCTGTCTGTGTCCCTGTCTGTGTCTCTGTCTGTGTCTCTGTCTGTGTCTCTGTCTGTGTCTCTGTCTGTGTCTCTGTCTGTGTCTCTGTCTGTGTCTCTGTCCGTCTGTGTCTGTCTGTGTCTGTCTCGTCTGTCTGGTCTGTCTGTTCTGTCTGTCTGTCTGTCTGTGTCTGTCTGTCTGTCTGTCTGTCTGTCTGTCTGTCTGTCTTGTCTGGTCCTGTCTTGTCTTGTCTGGTCTGGTCTGGTCTGGTCTGGTCCTGGTCTGGTCTGGTCTTGTCTTGTCTTGTCTTGTCTTGTCTAGTCTAGTCTAGTCTAGTCTAGTCTAGTCTAGTCTAGTCTAGTCTAGTCTAGTCCTGTCTGTCTGGTCTGTCTGTCTGTCGGTCTGTCGGTCTGTCGGTCTGTCGGTCTGGTGGTCTGGTCTGGTCTGGTCTGGTGTGTCTGTGCGTATGTATGTATGTATGTATGTATGTATGTATGAATGCATGTACGTCCCGAACTGCCGGCAACAGCGCCGGAAAATCGTTGAGCCCCAGTTCCACCTGAAATCGCTTTCGGGTATCGTGGAACGCCATGGCAGCTGATTCTGCCTTCGGTCGGTGGCAATCACACCGTGAACGCTTGAACTCTGAGGACGGTCTGACTGGTTTGACTCAGGACTTGGTGAGTTGTGCGATCCTGGAGGTTTATGATGGTGTTGCGGTGTCGCTGAAGGCACTGCATGTGTCCCTCGAGGAGCGGATGAGTCAAGCTGGGTTCTCGGAAGCCTGCAGTCCGGAGGATCGCCGAAAAGGCTGTTCGGGAAATCAAATGGCCTGCAGCTTTGGATGCCCTAGATCGGGTAGATGTCTTTTCTCAGGCCTCAGTGACCTGCCTCACGATCGCAGCTTATTCACGGCGGGGGAGGTCTGGAGGGTGAGTGGCAGAGACTTCCGGCGATGCTGATGTTCATGAAGCCCCCGAGGCGTGGCTTGTATATGGCAGCCGTGGACAATGTTGGCGATTCAACAGACATGAACCAGGAAAAGGCAAACACCTCCGAAGACCAGACCGCTTGACCTTTGCAGGCGAGCGGCGAGAGGCCAGCAAGGCGTTTGACTTCGTGAATGGCACGGTCAAGGATGATGGCACGGCCCACAGTCTCCGAGAGCTTAGGTTCATCGTGTGCAACGTGCCTTGCTACGCAACTTTCCTGGCCGGCGAGGGCGTCTTGAACGCCCTCAGCTCAGCCATTTGGGGTTGTGTCAGTGCTGAGTTTGGTGCTGTGTGGGATCCCGGTGGCAAGCTGGTGAATGGTATGACCGGAGTGACGCGGGCTTGGCTGCTTTCGTGGTACCTGATTGGTGCCACTTGCAGCTGCGACGATGCAGTTGCGGTTGAGTTCGTGTGCTCGCCCCTTTATACTTTCGTGGTAGTTCCGGCTCCAATTCCCGAGTGCACACTGCTTTGCTACGTTGTCTAGACTTCTGCTCGAGACGCGCAGCTATGGTGTGCAGATGCTACAGCTGTGCGTTGGCGCTTGTCGCACAAGCTTTTCCTGCGTGTGGCGCGTGTTTCGAACTGAAGAGGGCTTTCAGAAGATCGCTGCGGTCCGTCAGGAAGGGGCCACCGCCTCATTCAGGTAGCATGCGTCCGAGTGCATACCGCGTGTATGGATTGTGGTTTTCTGCTCCGGACTTCTGAACTTTAATTAGGTGCAACCCACCCTTGAATTCAATAGTGTTTTTTTGCATTAGACACGCCCTTTGGACGTTCAGCCTGCCCGAAAGAAAAACTGTATGCATGCATGTATGTATGCAGGCACGTATGGATGGATGGATGGATGGGTGGGTGGATACATAAACAGTTTTTGTACATACATATACATACACCTACATACACATACATACACACATACATACATACACATCCCGAGTGTGCCCGCATTAAAGTTTTGGTCCCTGCACCTTTAGCCCAGGAAAGGATGCCGGAGCGCCGTTCGATTGTGGTGGCTGGAAGTTCAGTTCTACGAGGCGGCTGTTTCCGAAACAAATTAAGCCGTTCCCTCTCCTAGTCAAAGAACCTTCTTTCAGGGTTGAGGGCACATCATGGAGGGTGTAGGCTCAGGACCCAGGGTACGTTTAAAGATCACGTGTCGAGATCAGAGTTCCAAACTTAAACCGTAAAGCCCGACCCCAGGCAGCTTGCAGTCGTTGATTGATGCCTTGGTGCCGAATGCTTGGCAATCGTTTGCCGGAGTGCCGAGCATACCAGGCGAAGGTACGACGGTCAAGTGCTGGGGCTGGCTTGAGCCCCTTTGAGAAAGATTGGTAATGGCCCATTGGGCGGGTGGGGTGGATCTCTATATAGTCGAGATCCCAAAAGGGATCCTAGTTGAGAGCGCAAGCCATATGGAGGTTGCCTAGGTAGAACATGGTAGCACAGGGGGTAAGTTGACTGCGATGGTATGTTTTGGATGCACAAGTCCTCCTCTGTTGCATATTCAACTGTCCTCGGCCTACACACACCCCCTTGAAGGAGGCGAACGTCAATCATATTACAACAACAGCAACAACTGGAGTTGCTCGTTCGGCGGCGTCGGAATTTTGCAATGCCAGGGTAGGTGTGTGGAGACTGGAGACTGCTGAGTGCCAATTCTGACAGTGGTAAAGACACAACACCAAGAACTACACAAACAGATGTAATATGGTCCTCGTCCTTTTGGTGAAGCACAAACAGTTGTAGAATTATGGTCGAGGTACCAGGTGGATAACCTGCATTTGGGATTTCTCGATTGGCGGCTGCCGAGCTATGGGAACCTGAGCTGAACTTCATCTCGGTTTGAGGGCCCTGTGGCATCGCAGGAGTCCCGCGCCCGGTCACAACATGTCCTCGCCGTGGAAGTCCAAGTCTCAATACAGAAGTCTTGTACATGTTATATATATATGTAACATATACATATTGATATTATTTATATACATACATATACATATGTGTATATATATATATTCACATATATATATATGATAGCTGATAGCCTTTGGCAGACAGACGAAGATAAACACGCTGATATAGTTCGAGTCCGTCAAACCTCACAACCCCTCAACCCCAAGCACGAAAACAGGGGACGCGGTTTAAACGTTGCAGACGTGATTTTTTTGCAGCTCCACTCAACCGTCCACCTGGCATTTGCTAAAACCGCTTTGTCCCCCAAGGAGGAGCGACAAGGTGAGCGCTGCTGCTCGTATCCGGAAGACGATGCTTGAGGATAAGCGGCTTCGTTCCCTTAGGTTACCAGGAGTTGCTTAGGATTTCTCGGCGTGGAGATATGTGGAGATATTTCTTTATCGGTTTGCAGCGGCTCCGGGGGTGGACTTCTTCAGTGTTTGCACGGTTTGAGACCCGTTGTCGGATTAGGGGGAACCTCGTAGTTTTACTATCCTAGGACAATGGAAATTGGCGTGTGCGGTTTAGGACTGTTCTTGTCGAGAGTTCTGGAGGAGAGGCCGGACATCTTTGTCATCGAGCTGGGGTGGAACTTCAAGGACCACATGCGGCAACTGGACTCAGAGTTGGCGCTCTTCTGGGGGCCTCTCTTCAAAGCTGTGCTCCCCAGCTTCCATGGAAAAGTAGTACTTTGCCTGGGGCCCGTGAGCCCTTTCAATGCTCGGATTTGTGAAGCAGAGTGTGGCATCAGTCGTGCCCGCGCGCGAAGTGCGAGAAGCTCCGTAGCTAAGCTCTTGGCTTCATGGCCCAGCGACATTCGGAATGCATCCCGGGGCAAGATTGTGATGCTTGATCCGGCTTTCATGGCGCTTCCGATGTTCTTCGATGGAGAGACAGATATGGTTCGCAAGACCTCATCGCAACATTGGCATCGTTATGATCGGAAGCAGTCGCCAGGTCGGAAAGTGTTTGGCGTTGTTGCAGAAACTCTTGGCCAGATCTTTCTCTCAGAGCTCCTGAAGCTTGGCAATCCAGAGCATCCCTCCTTTGAATGATTGAATTCTAAAAACAAAAGAAGCAACACAGACGCTTTGTTCGCAGTTAACGTCGGGTTCATGTGGGCTACGCTTACCTTTCGGACCCCAAACCGCAACTCAGGCGTGTCACCGAGCTGAGGGCCGGAGCACCTGGTAAAGAGGTGACCCACACCCGGGCTTGCGCACAATGCCCGGTGAGAAGCTGCTGTCCCTGGCGGCCGATCCCACTGCATCTTGAGCACACACTCAGGAATGTGAGAGACCTGACAAACTTCACGTCCTGGTCCAACTTGACGATGGAGAGCTGCGGGCAAATGGAGGTAAACATGGCAGTGAGAGACGTAGTGTGTGAAGTGCAGGCGAGCATCGGGACCCATGCTCCCCTTCACGCCTCGGCATGATCATTGCACCAGCAGGTAGTTTTGAGAGCATCTGACCCCGCCCACGTTAAGGCTTCTCCACGTAGGAACTATGGAGGACATGCCACGAGTTGGGGGGTTGCAGATGCTCCCGGCACATAGCCTTAAGAAGCCTGAGCGGTTTGTCGCTCCATCACAGGGCTTCAAACCTGCGAGCCACTGACCCTGCCCTGAAACACAACATCGACTTCAGGAGAGCCCCAAGGACACGCTACAAAAGCTGACTGACACCCCCTGCCCCAGCCGGGCGAAGCGCAAAATAAACAAGCCTAAAAGCCTCAGCCCTAATCTCCAAGCCTGTTTCCCCAAAGCGAAACCATGTCCCGTTCTGGGCGAGCCGGGCTCGCGTCCTTGATTGCGGCGCTGGGGCTGGCGCAGGCTTTGGGAGTTTCACAGCTCCCTGGGTTCATATACGACAAGGTTTACTGAGTCTAGCAATAGGAAAGAGATCAAGTGCAGGTGTCTTCGAAACATACTACAGTCAAACCCAGCAGTTGGAACTACACAAGTGCTACATTACAGTGATCTTGATGAGGAGGAAGGATGTTTATCATCCTGTGATTGGTGGCACATGACTTCTACGCACACTTCCCAGTTCTATGATTTTGAGAGGCATTGTCCGCAGGGATGGCTCCACTGTTTTCACCATAACACCATCATAGAACACCGGATGCGTCAAATGCACTCTCAGCGAACGACCAGTCACCAGGCCCAGGTGCTGGAAGAATCTGTTCACCTGAAATTTGAGAGGAGATATAGACGTTAGCCTTCCCTGGATTTGGGCCTGGATGTCTCTTCCACAGCTCGCTGATCTTCAATGCCAACTCTCGGCTGTTTTGGTGTGGCCTGAATGTACGCTCTAGACTGTAATCCCAAACCAACTCCGGCTGATGAGCGCCGACGCTATGAGCCTTGCCGTCAATGGGCTTCTTCGTCGATTCGTGTGTTGCTCGTTCTTTGTTCGTCATGCTTTTTGCAGGAGGGGTGTAGCTGAAAGGGGCTCCGGACTCAGCAAGATCATGTAGAGTTCGCAAGAGACCGAGAAGATGTGGCACAGCTCGACAGACACTTGCCCTTGACGACCCTGTCACACGGATACCCAGATGCACACAACCATTCACCAGGCATAGTGAAATCCTAAACCCATCCGTCGAACATTCGATAAAGAATCCTGAGGGCAACCAAGGTGAACTTCTCAAGACCCTCTCCGGACAATCTGTAGGAGCACCCACAACCCGCAGCTAGACTGTTGAATTGTTGAATTGTCCTGTTGTTTCTTACAACATCCATTGGCTTCAATAAGTTCTGAAGCAACAGCTCCCCAGAGGTGCTTTGCGCCGATTTCGTGCTGGGAATGTCCCGACAGCCGCTTCGAAGGCAGGATTGGATGAATGAATCGCATGGGGTCTGGATTTTCAGGTTCTGGATGCAACACCCTATCATGATTTGAGCAGCCGGGTCGAAAACACCGGAACGGAACGCACAAAGCAGACTGGGCCTGTACTGAGAGTCATCGGCTAGTTGTGCTTGTGCTAGTATCACACACATGCTTCCGAACGTGGCAATTATCACCATGATTTTGCACACTTGCCATCCTTCCTGTGTGTAGGCATAGCTGCCTTGCCGGCAGGGCGACACCAGGCCGGGTGTGCCGCTGCAAGATCATTTGTCTTTCAAGGGTTCGGAGCCTTCCAGTAAAGCGCAAGCTTTTCATTTTTTTGGCTTGTAGCATGTGGTGCCTTCAGGGCCTATTCAACTTCAAGTGCCTGCTTCTCTGCTTCGGGGACCCCTTGCCGTTGACTTGAGGATTGAGTGTCCGGGTCCGGGAATACTCCCTGAACCCCATAAACTTAAGACCTATACCGCCTATACCTATACCCTGTTTTGTGGGATGCAGCGGGGGCTAGAGAGTTGATGCTTGATTCCTCCTTCTTCCCGAGTTAGGATGTGTTTAACTATCCCTCGCAGCAATTACTTTCACTCGCATCCTGCTGCGTTCGGGGAGGAAGGGACCAACGAGCCGCTAAGAGTAACTTATACCCTAGTTTATATCATACTGGGTCGGCATTTCTTGCTGGTGTGAATGAAATCCGTGAGTTTCACTACGGGTTCGTCGCCATATGTGGTGTATCCTAGCCTTTGCATGTTATCACTGTTTTCCGGGTCACTTTCAGGGTGACGCGACCTGCAACAGGGCTCGAGATGAGCCTCAGATCCCTGACCTGGCCCTTTTGATCTGAGCTTCTATGGTTAGTGGCTTTGGAGGGACTTCGGGAGTTGTCCGACTTTTGAGTGCCGACTTGGGGCCACATGCGCCTCCTCTGCAAACCATGGACCAACCTCGCCTGCATTGCCCGCGTTGCGAGAGTCTAAACCCCCTGCCTCTGAGATTTCAGCATGCGATGTTGGCCATTTCGAGCATGAAGGACCGATGCCAGGTCGAGGTCTCCAAAAAACCAGGGGCGCGCTGATGCCCAAATTCTTGGGTTTTGCTGGCTACTGCTGGGATCCGCTGGGATTGATCATGATTTTTAGGGCTTAGGGTTAAGATTTGCGTTTTCGTTACGTGTCTTGCTTGTTCACAGAACGGCATGATGCTTCCAGGCGTGAGCTCGGCAAGATTGTGAAAGAAAGGGTTTAAGGTTTTTTCCGTTTCTTTGATAAAGCTGCGACAGTGGGAGCCTCATTACAAGCCAGAGACTGCAAATTAAATCAGGGGCTCGTCTTCCGGGTCTTAATTCATGATTCCCAGTCGAGTACAGAATCAGGGACATATTCCCTTGTTAGTAAGAATCCCTGCTACCATTTCAGAAAATTCTTAAGGATCGTTGCATGTAGCTGCTACAGTTAAAGGAGTATGCTCTTATGTGTTGAGTCGACGGGAAGCCTCGCTCAGCGCAGGGGAGAGAGCTGCACAGATGGCGAAGAAGGCGAAGGACCTGCCGCCGCCGAAGCGTGGGATCCTTTTAGAGGATGATTCGTGGCAGCACCGGTCTACAAAACGAGCGTTGAAGTTGCACTACACTTTTCTCAGATACCAGTCAAGATTGATGCGCGACCAAGTGCTCGCTTCCTGTTTGACTAGTGCCTTGCAGACTAGTCGGTAGTACTAGGTTGCGCTGGTGAGTGGGCTGATACATGGTTTTCGGCTGTCACCCACGGAGTCCACATGCCAAACAAGTGGCTTAAATTGAGACAGCTGACACGGTCGGGCACTAGATTTTGCGTCAGAGAGTATACGATGTGAGGATTGCAGGGTGTGAAACCCCAAATTGCGTAGCCTGTTCTTCGGCCATGTAGTCGCCTGTCATCGTGAGGTCAACCTGCGCTATTCCCGCAGCAGTGGTCCAGGAGGGCAGAACGTGAACAAGGCACGGTAGATGACACACTTATGCACCTGAAACTAAAGAACCAGAGTCCCTAAACGAGTGAGTGCCGAGTTCGGGGCTTTGATTTAAGGCAGGGTTCATGCCTTGGGTGTTACGGTGTATAGAGCTCAGGGAGGTAAAGCTCTATGTGCTACGATCTACGGGATAATCCTGACTAAAGGGGATTTTGGATGGCCTACTGCAGCTGGAGACATGTAGCTGGAGCACCAAGGCTCAGTCATCAGGAAGGCCAACTTCAGAAGGATTATACTTCTGGCACAGACCCACGATCTTCGCCGTGTAGAGGGCCGACTACTTAGGAATAACATCCCCTTGCAGTCCCTGTAAGATAACTATGTGCAAGAACATGTTAGGGTTTAGGGTTTAGGGTTGCCCAAGTCCAGTTCCTCAGGCCCCGATAGCAGTCTGAGTCTCTCTCAGTTCGCCGGAATGATTTGTGGATCGGCTGGCAGGTGGAAACACGCGTGCAAGCGAGCCCGGTGCCTAGTTGCGGTGGCGCGAAAGTTTCGACCTGTAGGTAGGGCTTCGGGCGTTTAAGACTTGTTCATGACGTTTATATATAGAGCTTGGTTTTGGGGGTAACAGGGCTGATTTACTGGCTGGGTTGGTTTCGTGTTGGGGGTTACACATCGACTACTCCGACAAAAGAAGATGGAATGCGGGAGGATTCTGATTCGGAGAAGAGCAACGGAGTGTCAGACATCCAAAAATCTGAATCTCTTGGCTTGGCAACCCAAGTCCTTTGTGTTCTGGTTTCTATTAAGACCCACATCTTGCAAGCTTGCATCCTGAACCCGAAAAGTGCGCCTAATCCCGCAGACACCAGAATCTCAACTTTAAGCGCCCAACAGGCCCTAAAACCTTTACCGGCAATAACACAACTTGTAACCCCAGAGCCTTAAACCCTATTGCTAAAACCCCAAACCCTTTGTCGCAACAATGAAGCCGAGGCTTCGACGTAGATGCTGCCAACTTCCTCCCCAAATGGGTCAAGGAGAACTTGAGAAAGCAAGAGGCCAGAGTAAACGGGGGATGACTATTGCCATGGGGGGCTGGGAGGTGGGGTGCAGATTTTTTGGATTGCCCTTTCAAGCTTAAAAGGGCGAGGGCTTCGAAGCGGCTTTTGGTTGTTCTTCAGACCATTGTCTGCAGTCTTCGTCTTATCATTCTCTCAACCCTGAAGCGCAGGAAGAGGCCCTAAACAAGCTAAGAGGTCCGAACACGTCTAAATTCAAGGAAAACGTCTCTTGCGACTGTCATGTTGGAGGGTTCTTCTGAGAGCCTCGAATCTGTCGGAGAGTTCGGGCTTTGGGGGGTTTGCAGGGTTTAAGGTTATAAGTGCTTCGAGGCTAGAGTGTAGGGTTCAGGGTTTAGTGCTGCGGGGGGTTCGGTGTGTTGCTGATGTGTCTGTTTTGAGCACCTTCGATCCGTCATGATGCAATCTCCAAGTCTTGCTGGCTCTGCCTCCCCTTTCCCCAAGAAGCGTCTGTGGAGTTGGGGCCACATTTAGGCTGCGCTAAGCTGTAAAGACCTGACTCGAAACCTTCTGTTGCGTCACGTTGAGCAGAGGCTGCACGCTTCAACAAAGACGGCATTCTCATGGTCGACGCCGAGGATCCGAGCTCCACTTGTGGCGGTGCACAGAGATTGAACGATGGTGCTGTCAGCAGTGGTCCTCAGGAGCAGCGAACGCGACAAGACAACACACGGATCGCAACCAGTCCTGACATGGAGCAACTTGAGGAGACCTGGACTGTGATCGACAGAGGGAGTACTAGTTTTCAACATCTTTGTCCAGCACCAGATGCTGTAGCACATGCTGCACCTAAAAAACGGCATTGAAGTCTATGCCCCTCCTTTCGAAAGGCGCACTTGCTGGCTTTGTTGGAGTGGCGTGGGGTTTGATTCTATTGGCTTCTACGGGGGTGTGTCTCGGCCCTGTAAAGCGTTGAAAACCCCTGTTCGCGATCCACGCCCTGCCACGACGGCCACCGCCGTTCGGCCGTCACCGATGCCTGATTTCTGACATAAGATTTACCAGTGATGAAGCTTTATTGGCTTAAAGCTTTGAGGAGACTCTCTGAACAGATTTGGAAATCATTGCCGTTACAGTGCTATCGCACTTGCGTAGCCTTGTCCGCGCAGCTTGCTGAGGTAATGCAGAAACTGCAGGCCATGATCGACAAGGCTCAGAGTTTATATAGTTCGGCAGCAAATGCCCCTCGACCTACGGAGCAAAAGTGTACAAATCTGTATGTGACAGGCCAGGATCAGTCACCTTCGCAGGTTGGCTTCTTACCCCACAGCCCGGGCACGAAACCAGAAATCCCGAAGGCTATCGAGTTCCTGACTAGTGATGACTGGTGCCTGTACAAGACCTTTTGGTGGGCTAGGACAGCTGACAACCTTGAGAGGCGCCAGGCGCTGAAAGACTCTTTGTTACTGTGAGAACCCCAGAAGCCTAGAACTTCAACTGAACGCCTCCTTGTTCTTGACATTGTCCTGGTGATCTGTACTGTGGTCACTGCTGCATGTTGGATATTATCTAGTATTGTTCTAACCATACGTAGCCTCAGACCAGTAATGTTGCACAGTTGCAATTAAGTCGCGCGCCACTTTTGGCCGGGCAGTTGGCGGATGTTTGTCTGGTTTGCTGAGTCCGGTCTGCTAGTGGTCAGTCTTCATTGAAAGCCCATGGACCCTCCCTAACCTTTCTAGTTAAGCTCACTGAACCCTCTGAAACCCATCAGTCCCTTCTAAGCGATTCCAAGCCCACCGAACCCAACCCCCCCCCCCCCGAATGCCACCAGACCCTCCTAAAGCCTTAATGGGTAGTTCTCTAAATTAGGGTCCCTTCTAGGGTCCTTTTATACGGGTTTAGGGTTATGTTGCTTCAAGTCTGCTTTGTGTACCACTTTTTGGGTGGACCGGGAAAGTCTGGGAAGCAGACGGGGATCGCACTATTCAAGCCGTTGGATGGTTGGGGCGGGTCCGTGATAGGAATCCTTATCATCATAAGATTTTCTTTTCAAGAAACCGCCAAGTACCAGGCTCCTCAAAACAAAGAAAGCCTCCACTTTACACAGGCGGCGCTGAAGCCAAAGATGCCTGACAAGGCCAAGTTGAACAAGATGAAGAGGATAAAGCACGGAGCTCAGGATTTTGGGGCGTGTTGCTGTAGTTTGGCGCACTGACGTCTGGTGCCTGATTTGTGCAGAGCCATGAGTCCAAAGCTGGCCCTATGCAGAGTTGGTGCGCTTCAACGCGGTTTGTTTGCAACATACGCGGAGTTTTCGACTTTTGCACCTAGGGTCTAGAAGCTAGTGGGGGTTTGAGAAGCTGACAGGTGAGGCGGACATGAGGGCATGTGCACTGCAGCCCCTGAAAATTGTTTTCCATTGGAGAGGCTTTAAGAGTAGCAACTTGGAACTGGCTCAGTATAGCTGGGTCTAGCGACGCATTGGAGTATCGGCGCCTTCGTATGAGTTACACCAATGTATCCTTCAGAGGTGTTTTGGCGCATTTCTGATTTTTGTTAAGCTATACCCCCTCCTGGTCGCTTTTGGCCGGATGCTTCAGAAGGAAAACGTTATTTCGTGGCCAGTCAGTTGTTGCTGATTTGGTAGGTCCGCCCCAGCTTGACGGTGTACGCGCGCTGCTTTGGACCCGAAATCTCACCTAGTCAAAATTGGGGGCCTAAATGTTTACCTATGGTACTTTGGGGATTCCTTAACATATGGTCTCGTTCTAAACCCTAAACTGCCCTAAACCCCTAAACCCTATAACACGGGTGCCGTACAAGCCTCCAGGGTCTGGCTTTCAACAGTTCAAGAATCGATCAAACCAGGACCCACTGAACGGCCCTAGCCTGTTCAAATGCACGGACACGTGTTTAGAGAGATGCATCTCCAAGCAAAAGTACATGTTGTGTTTACACATGTGCACACAGGTAGGGGTGATGATTAAATTATATGTGCTGAAATTCCTTCCAGACGACCAGCCTGAGGCACAGGATGTAGTTAACACGAAGAGCTCTTTTAGATTCAGACAATCCGAACGATCTTTGTCACGGACCCGACCTTGCCTTCCGTGTCAGCACTGAGAGCAAGGCTCTGAGTCTGACATGTACGACCGACTTCGGATCTAAAAATTGTGTAGGCTTCATAGGCATATATCCCAGATATTGCCTGACGTTTGATTCCGCTGTCCCTCAACACCTTAAGCTCCGAAGCTTCTATGGTCCTCTCCTTAAGCTCCTTCCACAAGCCGGCGCACCCCAGGAAAGCCGCCAACGAGAAGCGGCTGCACGACAAGAAGCTGAAGAGCCAAGCTTTGCGAAAGATGCGCCCCCGTCGCACTTTGGTTTCGGGGCATTTAGGGTGCAGTGTTGCAGGCTCTATGTAAAGTGCTTGTAGTCTTAGGCTGTATATAGGCCACTAGTACAGCATGAAGAGCTGTCGGGTCCGTTTTGGAAAAACACCTTCTGCAAGCGGCACCCATAGTGCTCGCGCTTACCTTCGAAATGCAGTGCATCTCAGCCATGTTAATGGTAATGGTAGTCCGAGAGTTCTACGGGCGCTGGCTTGTAGCAACGTTAAAGTTTTGGACAACTTTGTCGAAAATGGTCAGGGTCCCGTACTAGGAAGATACGGTACGACTAATTCATGGTCTTGAAGGATAATGGTGTTGAGGGGACCCTTGACAGGGAATCCATATGAAGGGATGCTGGTATGGCTAGTCGGCTGTCACATGTTTCGAGGCGAGTTTGCATTTAGCAGTGCACTGCCTCGCACTGAAGGCAGCGAGGCTTCAGGCCTAGCTTTCAAGTTCCTTGCGAGCCCTGGACTGAAAGCCCATGCCCCAAGCCCTTGGAAGCCAAAGCTCGATGCTGTACGAAATACCTCAGGCGCGAGCGCCGCGCAAGCTTTGATCGCTATTGAAGATGTTAGTCTGGGTCTCGGCAGAGGCGGCGACAACGTCGAAGGGTTTGATTGAAAATCAAACTCCGCCGAGAACCTGTGGACATTTTTCCATGAAGGAATTCACTGCATCGCACCCTTACAGGGTTGGCGTGCGGAGGCTACCTACCCTTGACACCTTGGCTACGACTAGGGTGCATGTGCACATGTTGAGCAGGTCTCAGCCATGTTCTGCTTGTGTTTTCGGCATCAGCATTCATGGCAGTTGAACAGGAATGACGATTTCAACTTGTTAGGATGCCGCGGCAGTGACCTGTCTAAGAACTGCAAATCTTCTCGTGTGCTGCGTGTGATGTTTGCCCTGCGAGCAGAAGCTGTCCAGTAGTCCATTTCCCGGAGACCGCAGCGCACGATCTGAGCACATGCGACCGGAGGAAGCTACGGTGCAAAGGCAGAGTTTCATGGGCTTAGACGAGTGCAATTTTTTCTGAACTTCGGCGTCACAGGCTGTAGACCACATCAAGATGTTGAGTCCCCTCTTGCTCGTCCGGTTGCGATCATACGTATATACACATAATCATGTATCTATATATGTATACATACATACAACATACAACATACAACATACATACATACATACATACATACATACATATACATACATACATACATACATACATACATACCTGCCTACCTCTACACACAGAGAGACATTATTCTATTACCACTTCCGCGAACTGTGTCGTTGTTGCTTAAGGCTTGTTGTGTACCATCTCAGTCAAAGACGGGCTGCAGACCTCTTTAGGCAGAGATCCTTCTTGCAGGGATCCACAGCCTGTAAGGCCAGGACTGCATCGACAGCAGTTCCGCAGCAGTATGCGGCCTCATGTCTGTGTTTGAATGCGCGAAGGTTCTGCTGCATCCGTACCTCGCCTTGTGCTATTGCACTGGTGGTTCGCCGGATTTGGGCTCAAACTCACAGCCTCGCTTGGAAGTGTAAATTCTGTCGTCTGAAGATGGCAGTGGCTGGCTACGGTTCTGCATTTGTTCCCCTGGGGCCTCAAAGCATCTGGGCTGCTTAGACGGATGTTTGACCGACTTCATGGCTGGAGGGCTTTGGATAGGATGTCTTCAGGACCACGGAACCGGCAGAGGAGCGATAGCAAGCCCTGGTGCTACGCGAGTTCGGCAGACAAGCCTCGAACTCCCGAAGATTCCAATATCCCTTGATTACGTGTCCGTCATAGAAAGCATTACTTAAGGCTTCCTCACTCTAGTTTATCATTTATCGGTTACGGGCCTCAGTTCAGGGCCACACATCAGCTCGCAGACCTGTGCTGTGAGCCCGGAGGAGCCCGAAGCCCTGCCTAGCCTTGTTGTTCCACCGTAGCATGGAAGCCTTCATGACATGATTATGACAAGTTCACGGAATTCTCCCTTGTGGGTTGCTCAGTGTTTCTGACATTCTATGCTTTGACTTACCTAAAACCCAGTTTCAACAATTAAGGCTATATTATCCCAACCCAGGAGCTCCCGGAAACTTACCCAGAGCCCAGGGATCACGGCAATCTGAAACCAATATTCAAGCCCAGTCATGGAAACCTTAACGTAAGAACTGCGAGGGTCCAAAGCCCTCGGGACCCTCTCAACAAACAGCCCGATGGGCCTCGATTCCAAGTCGTACCAAACTCCTACACCCTGAAACGCCGCAACTTAGGGTTTTAGGGTTTAGGCTTAAGAGCTCCTGGACGGCAATCCAGGTCGTGCGGTTCCGGTCGTGGGGCGACACGCTGGACCCCCAGATCCGAGTTGATGTAGACTCATAGACTAGTAGAGCACAGCCCTGACTCTGTCGCGTTGCGAAAGTGAAAGTACTGCTTTTCTGGTAAGGTCTTAGAGGTCTTTATAAGATTATTTTGTGCGGCTATGTAAGTCTATGTACTCTGCCCTAACTTACGGGTATAGTCCTCAATGGTCAATTGGCTAAACGAAAATGCAGTTTCTGAGTAGTACTAGAGAACAAAGGCGACAGTATTCTTCCCCGGGTTGTCTTGTATACTTGCTGAAAGAGTACACTTTAAACTTTTTGGGATAATATGACTCCTTACGAAACTCAACGTGTACACCTTTTTTCGGCTGATGATCTCAGCAATTAAGTATATTTATGCAGAAAGGCACCCTCAACACCCCATCTTTTTCTAGGGTGCTACATCAGCATCATGTACGAGGCCCAGACTTGCAGTTCCATTGTTGGCTGCGCTGTTTCCTTGTATTGTAGGATCCTAATCGAAGAGCTAGTTACCAACAAAAGTATAGTTTCATTGGTATGTAGGTAGCTCTTCGTGAGACTGGTGCTGCTTTTAACGGGAGTCACAGCGGCGAAGGGTGGAGACCGGCGAAAAGTGACAATTTAAAAGAAATTCTAGACGAGAACTGTTGCCTCATCATCTGAACCGCCATAAACATGAATGCCACAATGAGTTCGTGGTAGACGAGCATCTTATGATTCACATTCCCATACCACTCTTCTTAAGTAGTGCTTCGCGGCTGGTTATCAAGGAATCAAGGAGGTGACATAAGACAAGTAGCCCGCTTAGAAGCATGCTTCGCCCCGTTTGAGAAGACCTCCTGTGGCACCACTACCGAGTACGCTTTCCAATCCCCATGTGGAGGGACCTTGTAGTACAATGGCGCAGACAGAAAAGGAAAAGAGAAATTTAACCCTGTGACGAAAAGACTCTGCCATTTTCCTCCCAACAAATTGAAATCTAAACCACGAAAGTATCACCGCTCCATACAAGTAATCGAAGGGTGTAGGTTCTTGTGGTCTGCAGGCGAGAAGAAAGCCGGGCCTTGCGTCGATCAGCGGCGTCCCCTCTTATGGGTCACGCACTCATTTCGTTCAAGGCGAAGGAGGTAGAGTAGAGGCCTCTTCAGGGTTTAGGGGACTTAGATGGCTTCAGTTGTCAAGGTGTGGGATTATTCGGGCTAAACAGAGGGTTTGGGGTTTCAGCGTTTGCGACTTAATGCACAACTTCAACTTAGGACCTACAAGTTGAAATAGCGATGAACCAACTCAGGGACTTAACAGGGATTGCAGGTTGCAGGCTGTGTGGGGATGCCTCCCTACTGTAAAGCCCTATACCCCAACTTGAGAAACCCGGAAAAACCTGGAGCGCAGCAGTTCTAGAAGATGACATGCTTGGGGTTAAGGGCTCAGTACGTACTCAGCAGCATGATGCCATTCTGTTGTGCTTGTGTGCGTGTATGTGGGTGGGTGGGTGGGTGGGTGGATGCTCGTTTTTGCTGGCTTCGCCTCTTGAAAAGGCACGGGACGCAAGGCTTGAAGGCCTTTCGTTTAGGCGGGGACCCAGGGCCTGTGGTTTCGCTGGCCTGTCGTTGGTGTCAGTGTGATATCTTGGTGGCCCAGGACTGCAACGGTATGGCAATGTACATCGGACCTATGTACAGGTTGAGGGGCCCTACAAACTCTGAGCCCTCGAGGCTGAACATCGACCTGCTAATGTGTAGCAGGCTCAAGAGATTGGCGATCTCGACACGGTAACGCCACAACTTTTCCAAAAGCCACAAACCGTTCTTGCCTGTTAGGCCTCTCGAAGAGGGGTACTACAAGAGGCCGAATACTTAGTCGGATATTTCTCGGATGACACGCCCCAATGCAAAAAGCGCTCTTGTAGTTCATATAAGGCCCCTACTCAGGGCCCTAAATAAGGCCCCCTATTTAGGGTCCTAAATAAGGCCCCTATTTAGGGCCCCAACGCCAGATCTCAAGTCCCGAACACCAGGTTACGACTCGGCATGACCGCTGTCGGTTCGCTACTTCTCCTCCCCGCTAGGAGGCGAGTCCAAAGAATCCAAAGACGCGGGTTTAGGGTCTAGGGTTTTGGTTGAGGGTTTAGGGTTGCGGTTTTATGGTTTAGGGTTTAGCGTTCAGGCAGACATCAGCTCGTTGAGCGTATGGCTTGTTGTTCAAGGCTCCTTCTGTCTCGGGGCCTTGGCTTTGTTTGTGGGACATTGTTTTGAAGCTTCGTGGTTCACTCTGATTGTCCTCGTGTGGAGATGTTGGCTGTTGTTGGGCTTTGCATGTCGGGCTTCAACGAAACGGAGGGCTCTGGCGCTCGCACGAGACAAGCACTAACGCCACACTTTTTTGTTTGCATGTCAAACAGCAGGGTGTCTAGATTCAGATGCCGAAGCAGCTGGAGGGTCTCACGTGTTTGTTCAAGGGCTTCCCTGGCTAGGTGTCACAGCAGATCGGCACTTCGTGCCATCCGGCTGCATCACGCAGGCGTGCGCACGAGGCACCAGAATCCTTTTGTCGCAGTGTGCATCCTGTCGGAGGGCGTGGCAAGCGAGCAATATGCATTCCTAAAGAAAAGCCGTGGAAAGTGGCCAAGCATCTTTCTTCGCACTTGGTGGATCTTGAGATCTAGATGTATACAGATGTATAACGTAGAGCATTCAGAAGGCGCATATCCACGCAGCTGGCTCTTCGCTCTTGTCCACTGTCTCTTGTTCATGAGGAGAGCCCAGTTTCAATGCGAACTTCATCATCATGGTGTGGACGATTGTTCGTTTGCATCGGTGTGTTTGCGATTTGGTTTGTTTTCTACGTGCCGGCTTTCGGTGTAAAGATGATACTCGATTGGCGTGTGTGTGTGTGTGTTTGTTTGTATATGTGTGCATGTATAATCACTGAAAGAGACGAATGCAAAACCCTTCTGTCAATCAGTCACATCTGTGGTCTGAAAGCTCATGTGCGTTAATACAGGTACACTTACATACGTCGTCATTCTTTCTTTCATTACCTACCTAGCTACAACACTGTTACATTCATCTTCTCCATGTGATATTGATATGGACGCCTCAACTGCTGCCACTCGCCTTGCAAGGGGGACCCTCTCAGCAACTCGGGCGCGTGGCTTTTCGCCAGTGCAGCTCCGTGCGGCGGTTAGTTGCCCGCCGGCACCCGTGCATACACTCGGACCTGCGGCTCGGACTGACAGGGTGCAAATATGGGGTTTAGGAGATTCAAGGGGTTGGGAAATTTGAAGTTGTGATCTCACGATAGGTCTTGGAGTCTTGGAGCATGCGAGCTGCGAAACCGCTGCGCGCTGAAGGTGTTCTCAGTGGAGCTGCACGGACTGGCTCGTGAGGCAAGCCACCCGGAAAAGAGCGAACTTGCCTTGAGTTTCAGCTTTCCGATGGTTCCCGGGGGTGCATTTGCTTGCAAGTACACAGTTGCATGCTTGTAGGTGCTGTGCTCGCGTCGAGAGGAGGGTCACTGCAAGATTATCTAGGCCGCGGGGGTGGGTTCTAAGATAAGTGCCACTGCCACCCCAAAACCTGCCGTCAACCTTCCGAAATTTTATCTTACTTGTAGAGGTACTGCCAGGCAAAGCCGGATTCTGGGGGGCATGGCGTACCCACGAAGCTCTCGTTGTCACAAGACAGTAAAGACCCCCAAGCTCCGACCATGGGCCGCTCCCGGCAGCACAAACAAACTCTTCATCCCGGTCGTAGGTCCCAGGTCGGAGCTTCTACATCGGCACGGGCAGTTCTTCGCGAAGCCGAGACTGACCGAACCCCAACCATGCAGAAAGTCTCAAAAAACGGAGTCCCAAAAAGCCAGGCCCGAAACCCCCCCCCCCCCCCCAAGAGCCCAAAAGCAACCGGAAAGTCCACCCCAAAAGGCCCTCTTGGAGCGATTTCGGGCAGTTGGCCAGGAGGGCGCCCGGAGTCCAAGAGTTTCCTCCTTGGGACTCGGATGGGCTCATAGGCCCCTAAGTAGTTCCT
>CAJNJA010001003.1:0-18526 GCA_905231915.1 Symbiodinium necroappetens | reverse complement strand
CCATAAAAAGGAACTACTTAGGGGCGGCCTATGGGTAGGGTTTAGGACAGGAGTACTGCGCTGCTTATTCGGCGACGGCAGTTCGGGGCCAGAGAAGCCTGCTGCAAAAAGGAAGTTGTGGGTCGTTGTGTAGGGCCATAGGTTTTGGATTTAAGGGTGTAGGGCTAGGAATATGGGGTTTCTGTATTGCAAGATGCTGCGGGGTATGGGGCTTTCTAGGGTTCGGGCAGAAGGAGAACCCCGGACCGTTGCGATCTCCTCCTGTTCGCAAGTTACCTGGGCATCTTTTGGCCTGAAGCCTTATAAAAACTCCCTACCTAAACCCCCAAAAGTAGGTAAACTAATGGCCCAAAACCTATAAAAAGGCTATTATTCTACATGCTTTTGAGGTCCAGGTAAGCTCTAAACCCTTCGAAGCCCTACATAAGTCAGCTCGCACAAACCACCTGAACCCTGAGCCCCCAGCTCAGATTTTTTCCAGTGGGCCTGGAAGTCTCAGGCAAGGAGAGGATTCGGCTGAAAACCGGTAAGGTAGGAACCTGATTAATGGACCCTGGTCCTACAACCCCAAAGCATTAAGGATCCATATCTGGAGCCCTAATAAAGACCCAAGGTTTCTTAACCAGGTTCCTGTACGACCAGATTATAAGAACGATTATAGACCCAGCATAGAACCTTGAACCCTAACTTATAGAACCCTAAGCCCTAAACCCTCATTTATCGAACCCTAAACCCCATAAACCCTAAATTATAGAACCCTAAGCCCTAAACCCCCTGCATTAGGTTCCTGTATTATCACGCGAGGCCCAGGGCTCCGCTCCCAAGTTTACGGCAAGGGCCTGTTGGCCGGTGAATGTTTTATTGTTTTTATTTTGTCGCTGCTGTTTTGGATGTTTGCATGATGTGTTCAAGATTCCTCAGGTTTCGACTTGTCTGTGCGCAGGGAAAACAAAGGATTCTAAGGATGATCATGGTGATTCAGGTGGCTGTGGTAGGGTTTCGGATGGTTTCGGGCTCGTATGAGTATGTCCGTCTGTGCTGTGCTCTGAGCTCTACCCATAGGCTCCATAGCAGTTCCTTTTTGGGATTACCTTGTAGGATCCTAAATATAAGCCACAAAAAGGAGCTACTTTGGAGCCTATGGGTAAACCGTCGCAAACACAACCGAAAGCCCCGTAGAAGCCTCGCAAGTCCCACGCAACTTGCCCTCAGCTTCAGGTTCTCCTGTTTGCCGGAGGGGGGGATCCTCTGAGACACGACACAGACCATGAGGCCATGTAGTTTAGGGTTTAGGGGGGACTGGTCCAGGTTTGGGGAAGAGTTTGTCCTTCTAGGCTGGCGTGCTTGATGTTTGTTGGGCTGAGCCGATTCTGGTGGGTCGATCTGAGCTTCGGCCACTCTTTGGGCTCCAGGATCAACCAAAATTCTGGGTGGGATCTCACACCGTCATGTGTCACTATGGGTTGTAGTGTCTTGCACCGTTACTGAAGGTAAGACTTCGACAGAGGCCTAGTGAGTGAAAATTAAGGGGCCTGATAGAGGTAGGAGTAAGAAGCAACATTGAACTTTGCTGTTCGTAGTGACAGCAAGTACCAGCAGACGCACCAGCACCAGCCTCTTATAGACAGAGGGAGAGAGAGAGCGGGCAGCCCTTTCTCGCTTCACCTGCTGGCAGAGGCAGTTACTGGGACCAGAATTGAAGTCTCAGTGATGCTCTGCTGTTTCGAGGATGTGTTCCGCCAAGAGAGCACCTTCCACTACCTTTTCGGGGTCTGAGCCTCAGGCATGTGAAGATTTTGTCTTCCACAGACAAGAGCTCAAAGAATTTTAAAAAAACATCTGCCCACGCGTTCAAAATCCGCGACGAAGGTTCGAGAGCCAGGTTTCATGGGCTCCTTGGCAAACATTTGAGGCTTGGGCCGAGGTCTCGTGCTTGTTATGGCTTTGGGCTTAGGGAGTTGAGGTTTTCTGTGGGGGCGCTGGCAAACTTTACGAAGCAAGAAGCTCTCCTCTGGAAGCCGTGGGTTTTGCTTCCGTCTCTCCGGTGTGGCCATGTACCAGAGATTGGTCCACCTCAAGAGGCTCTTGCTTGGGCGTGATCTGTCCCTGTGTGACTTCATCAAACCTAAAGCTTTTAACGCAGATACGAGGCTACATACCCGACAACCTAAAACCTAATCCGCAGTCAAACTCGGAGCCTCTGGAACCGTCGCAAGGCTGTTTGGATCTCGAGTGCGCAGCTCAGCGAAGCTGGCGGATACTTTCTGAGCTGTTGCTACCCGGTTTGGGGTTTAGGGTTTAGGGGTATGGGGTTTTCCCAGCATTTCCCAGCTGATCAGCAGAGTCTGGGTTCAAAAAAAGGGTTTAAGGTTTAGGGTGTTTGCGCCTAGGTTCGTGAGCCCTCATAGTCTTAGAAGGTCGGGAAGCCGACAGTCGAAAGTCCCAAGCCGACCCAAAACCTGGACAGCACATAGCTAAACCCTGGGCCCTCTGAACCCAAATCTCGGGAAAGTCCTAGAAACTCCTAGAAAAGCTCAGCAGCCCCGAATCCACCACCGCCCTGATCGCAGAGGTCGGGGGCCGCTACCCTCTTTGCACCGCGCTTGCCGCCAGAGTCAGCGGGCTCATCTTCTGGGGGTCCCCGGGGTCCTGAGGGTTTGGGGTTGGGTCTGTGGGATTAAAGACCTGTTGTGGGAGTTTTAAGAGCAAAGAGCTTCGATTTGCTTGGAGGTTAAGAGAGACCTATGTTTTTGTCGTCGCAGGTGGTATGTAAGTAGTAATTACCTTAGGCTGGAGAGAGAGAGAGAGAGAGAGAGAGAGAGAGCTTGCAGGGGGAACACGAAACCACTCAACCCCAAAACGGGGTGTACTGACGGACAATCGCGCGCCTAGGGGGTAGGCCTTCGGGCCAGGGTTCCCCCGGGGACCCACACCCCTAGCAAGCAAGCAAGCAAGCTTGCAGGGACGGCTCTGATGCCACGCTTGAGCACTGCATTTCCATATTCGTCAGGATGTGGGGGTGTGTACTTTCGAAGCTCCAACAGCCTTTCTTTGTCCGACGGCACGTGTCATCCTGTGTTTAACGTGCCATGAACCTCTAGATGCTCTTGTCTTTCTCATGGCAAAAGAAAGACTAAGAAAGAGTACACGATTTAGTCGAGGCATTTGATGGAGATCCAATTCTAAGCCAAGCAACAGCCACGGTGCTCATCTGCAGCAAGCATCGAGTAGCACAACATCAAGCCCTTGGGGGCATGAGCTTAGTTGTGGACCTACACTCATGGATCTGCAACCTCTTTGAAGAGTTGCCGTCATTGAGACCTGGGAGGGGTGGTAAGCCCATTGCCTACGTGGTTCTGTGGTTTCTGGTCAGGTATGAGCTTTGGATGGGCTCGCTTCTCAGTGGTGACTGCAGCGCTCTGATCTCGTGCTCATCTACTAGTTACTAGTACTGGATGCGGAAGTATGATCTCATCGGTCCTGGGCAAAGGCAAAATCAGCGGCTGTGAGGAGATGAAAGAGCACTACGGGGTCGAGGAAGTGGCGGGTAACCCAGCTTGCAGGAACCCACTGCTTAGTGCATCCAGGCTTGCCACAGCCACAGGTCTACATGGATCAGATTGCGGAGTGGTTTAAAAGCTGGGGGCTGAGTCCCAGAAATCGTTGAGGATCACTTTGCAAGGCTACGATCGCACAGCGAAAGCCGTGTCGAGGCTATAAGCTTGCGTCTCGTCCCGGCAGAGCTCTCGAAATTGCAACCTGTAGCTGAAGCATCGCCTCACCAAAAAGCCCATAGACCAAACTTATCCGATCAGACCGTGAAGGCCGTAAGCCCTGAACCGCTCCGCCTCTCAGCTGCTCTGGGCGGTTTGAGCCGAGAGTCGATCAGTTGGGTGTCCAGCCTCTTGCGAAGATCAGATCTCAAGCTTCCTTTCGGGCTCGGGATTCCTGCGGTGTTCTGACACGGAAGTGAATGAAGATTGGGCACAAAGCTTGGGGGTTGAGGGCCAGGGATCTAAAAACCCCTATGCGCCACAGCCATCACCATCGGCCACGTCCATGACCACCAGCAGCAGCAGCAGCAACAGCAGCAGCACAACCGCCACCGCCAGCAGCAGCAGCAGCAGCAGCACCAGCAGCACCGTCATGATTATGGCCATGATTGCCAGTATCATCCTTGTCACCTCCATCATGGTGTGGAGACGGCGCGGTAAAACAAACTTATCACCGATTGCTTAGGCTTTAGTCCCGTTCCGCCGTTTGTGCCGGTAAGTAGTGTTCAGGGCACATCACGGCACGGGCCCAGGCCGCGCGCCCAGCAAAGTCTATCTGCAGCGCGGGGTGAACTCCGACAGCGGCAACGAGGCGGGCTTCAGGAAAAAGCCACGGTCCACGTGGTTCAATACTAGGCCCTAGGCAAGTTGGGCACCCTTCCTTGTAGCTCTCCTAGCCTCCGATGAGCAAAGCGTCTTACAGACGAGGTCAGCAGGAGAGAAGCTCAAGTACCGCCCGACCACAGGTCCTACGCAAGATGCTCTGGACCATACACATCAGAGCTGTACGGAGCGAAACCTGATCCGAAACCCTTCTTCCCAAAATCACCCTAAACCCCAAGACCCCAAAGCTAAACCCCCAGCCATAAACCCTTCTTCCCCCAAGACCCCAAAGCTAGACCCCAAGCCATAGACCTAACTTCTTAAAGAACCCCAAAAGCCCAAAGACCCCAAAGCTAAACGACTTGAAGGTCGCCCCCGCGAAGTTCGAGGGCCTTGAAGCCTACGATGTGGACACCGCAGCGTTGCACGCAGTGCCCGGCCTGGTTTTCTGCGATGCCTGCAAGGGTTCATAAGATTCTGAGGTTTAGGGCTTAGGGTCTAAGATTCTGGGGTTTAGGGCTTAGGGTCTAAGATTCTGGGGTTTAGGGCTTATAGGGTCTAAGATTCTGGGGTTTAGGGTTTAGGGCATAAGATTCTGGGGTTTGGGGTTTCGGGTCCAAGATTCTGGGGTTCAGGGCTCTAGGGGTTATTTAGGGTTTAGGGCCCATCAGGTTCTGGCGCTTAGGGCTTGGGGCTCTGGAAGTTCGGGAGTTTAAGGTTCAAGAGAGGTAAGGATGGTCTGTCACGGTTCTTCCGACAGGACGCTTCCTGCTAGGCACAGTTATGTCCCACTCCTGGCTCAGAACAGAGCGCGGGTTCAACAACAGGAGGCGCGGGAGACTGGAAAATCACAACACGCCATGTGAGTTGCAGCACGAGATGCTGAAGAGTGATAGGTCATCTTGTACCATACTACTTGAAATATTTCTCAATCGCAAGGGAAGTTTGTACTTCTGTCTTGGTTCGTTCTCGGAAGTATCGAGTTGGGCTTGGGGGGCTCAAGATCCAAACCGCCCAGAGCTTCCTGGGCTAGGGGGGTCTCCGGGCAGATCCTTTCACAACTGGTTTCAGTATCGATCCGTAGGTGTGGGAGCTTGCTGTCCCTAAACCCTAAACCCAAAGGCGGGTATGGATACTCTTTCTACGGGTTTAAATGCAAGCTTCGCCTGAAGGCCTTAAGTGCGGGAGTCCTCAGGCCCCCAGCCCCACAGTATCGCAAGACTCCTATAAGGCCGATCCGAATAGCATCGAAAGCACAACAGAAACCGCTATATTGTAATATGTATATGTGTATGTGTACGTATATGTCTATGTCTATGTCTATGTCTATGTATATGTCTATGTATATATGTACATGTACATGTATTTATGTATGTATGTATGTATGTATGTATGTATGTGCATACTGTAACCATGATTTTGCTCCGAGGTGGTCTACGAATGCAGAGCCAGGGCCCTATCTCGACAGCCAAGCTCCTGATGGAGGGTTTAGGGTTTAAAGTCTCATGAAAACCTTGAGAGTCCAGCTTGCCGGCATACCATCAAAGCCCGTGCTGAAAAAAAAGGGTTTTGGGTTTAGGGTTTAGGGTTTAGTTAGTGACTTGGTGTTTAGAGTTCAGAGATACAGGGTAAACTTGAGGAGTGACTGAGGAGTTTCGAGTCTTGGATATGTTCGTTCGTGGTTTGGGGGGGGTCCTGGTATGGGTTTGGGGTTTCGGTCGGTCTCTCATGCCTCGACATCTAACGACGGCTTCGCAACTTCCGGGAAAGCAACCGGCCAATATTTGTTTTCTCATCCAGCCGCTTTCGTTACCGACCAGGCTTTTTCCCCTAGCGTCCGAAATATTTCTGGTCTGCCGCCCATCGTCCTCTGGGTTGTTCCAAAAGTCTCGCCCTGAGTCTTGAGCTCGAAGATCGAAGCAAGAAGATTGGAGGCCTTGCGGATTCCTTGACCCTGCAATCCCCGCAAGCTCCTTTCCACTTCTTGACGTCTCCATAGCTCTCGCCCAGGCCCGCAAGAACGCAGAAGAGATCAGGCCGCCTTGCATACTCGCAACCGGCCTTGTAAGGCCTTTGAGGCTAGGAAAAACCGAAAGCCAAGGCTGAAACTGGAAGCGATTAGGGTTCTCTCTACTTGAGAGTTGCTTCCCAGATGTGGAGTACAACAGACTCGCAAGCCCTCGCAGCAGGTTACTCCGGTACGTGAACCGGATTTCTTCGGATGCGCATATGGCCTGGATCCCGCTTTGAAGACAACTCTGGGTTCTGAAGAGCTCAAAAGGTTCGGGGGTTAACACCACAGAACCTGGTCACATAGAATAGAACTTAAAACCTGAATCCGCAGATATACTCGGGATGTAGAACCTTCGTAATTTACTACTAGTGTTGGTGCATAACATACAGCAGCATGGTTACCGAAAAGTACAGCTTTGCCACATTCTGGAAAAGTGTGGGCACGGCTTCGTGCTAAAACCATGCCGGAATCTTTATCACATTTAAATGGATTCATAGGGTTTTCGGTTCAAAGTGAATGTAAAGCTGAGGCGATGATGCGCGAGGCGCAGCCCGGAATTATGGAGTGGGGCCCTCGTCGACGTTGGCGGGCGGTGTCTCTGTTTACTGCCGGCTGTCATACTCTCAAACTTGTCGTTCTGCTCTCACGTCACATTGCCTGCGGCTTCTGGCTCTTAAAGAAAGCTGGACTTTGCCATGTGGCTTTATGCAGGCTACATCCGTGTCTAGTAGGTTGATTCGTGCGCTGCCCCATAGCAGCAAAATATTCAGCACCAGCGGGCAACCTGAGGTATCAGCTTGAAAGCACTTTTGCTTACGGCTGCCACTACAATGGAGGCTCGAATGTTGTAAACCCTAAAGCCTGTTTCAGGGTCTATTGAGCCGGCTACACCAAGACGGCTCTCAACCCGGAGAGTAAGCCCTCAACCGCGTTTAATAATTTGTTTAAACACCAAACTGTTCATAGCGTGCCAAACAGAGGAGCTCACTAAAGCCCCCCAAACCCTTAGAGCCCGGATCCCTGTTGAGGAACCCGGCCCCATACTGACACTGGTGGTTAGGGTTCAGGAGGTTAGGGCAGGGAAACTCCTGAACTCCTGAACCCTAAACACCCCAGTGTCCCTAAGGCCCTAAATTTTGGAGGACCGGGTCCTTCCCAATCAAACCGAAACCTCAACCTAACTTCGAAGCCGGTGAAGCCCCACAGGTTGAATTCTTTGAGTTTTTAAGCCCTATACTCGTAACGACACTGACAACACAAACAATAGCTGCAATAGCTATAAGAAGCGTTTATGCATGGCTAGACTGTCACCTCCAGATGCCCACAGCTCTCAGCCATTGAGTTTCCGGAACGTGACGATTCCGAAATTCTTTTCGCCTCTTTGCTGAGCACTACAGGTCAATTGAAATCGTGAAACCTTAAGATCTGAAGGCCTTTAGAGCGAAGCCCCGAGCCCGATAACAACCCGGACATGCCCAAAATCCCGAAAAACTTCAGTCCAGACCTAGAAACGTCTTCAACGATTTTACGTCCCTACAGCCCAACGTAACTCCCAAGTTCCGAACCTTTCCAAACCCTAACCGGAAAGCTTGAACCCATGTAGGCCTTTATGAATCTCAGAGCCGTAAACCCATCTGAGTGCTTACAGGCCCAGAATGCGCCGATACTCCTACCCTTCAAGCCCCAGGACGCACGAATAGCTAACATTCCCCCGGGGGCAGGCCCTAGTATAATTCTCGCAGGAAATCTCGAAGCCTTACTACTCTAATCCAAAAGGGCTCTATATCAAACTCCCGAACTCCTATCAGACCCTATTGTACCGATACCCCAAACAAGCCTCCGGCACGGCAATTTGACCATACCTACGCTGTTACACCCTACAATACAAAACCCCATAAGGCACCCTTCCTGAACTTTAAACCCCTAAACCCCTAACTTTAAACCCTAGTTCCTCTAAACCCCGAACCTGAACCCCTAAACCCTAAACCCCTGACTTTAAACCCTAATTCCTAAAAAAAAACCCTAATTCCTGAACCCCTTGCTGGCCGGCCAGGTTGCCGGCTTCTCTCCTACACGCCCATTGCCGGCTCAGGGCCCAACTCGGCCGTCGGGGCCCATGGAAGGAGCTTCTTGAGGGATCTTCTGTAGGGCTCATAGCTTGAAGAGGGGGCTTTTAGGAGTCTAAGCAGATGCTTTTAAGGGCCGTATCCTGATTGTTGCAGATTTTGTTGGTGCTTAGCAGGTTTTTCTTTTGGAGGGAGGGGGGGGGGTGAGATGACAGGAGTCTTGATTGCCAGAAAAGCGGGTGTTGTGGCATGTTGTCATTTTCCAATGACCTACCTAGTTTTTTGAGACTTAACACCTTACAGTCAGGATGCACAGGGATTGTCGAGATTATGTGCGGGTTTTGTCTTTAGGTAGCGGTTTGAAGTAAAGTATGGAGTTTAGAATTATTGGTGGGTGTCGGGCTATGGGTATCAGGGAAAGTGGGGGGTTTGGGTCTGGATTTTGTGGGGTCTAGGATTCACTGATACATCGTCGTTGTAGTATACAATGATTGGTATAATACACCATACGTAATCTACCAGAATAGACGATAACATACTACAAGACTTGGGGGTCTTCGTGGGGTTTGGAGAATTGAATTGTTGCTGCTAGGCTTCCAGGGCCTGCCGTCCGCCTTTTTTTGGCGATTCGGGCCTTCCCGTTTCCGAGTCCGAAAGTAAAATAGTTTAATATTGACATGATTACTCGCATGACTCTTATTATCATTACCAGGCCTTGTTTTTCCCGATCCTGATACCCCAAAGTTGAACCCGAGACCTTCACAGGTAAGCCCTAGACTTAGACTCCATGAAGCCTACTCATTCCTGCTTGGGCCCCAAATCCCAAACTTTCCAACCCACTTGTGGTTTTAAACACCTGTTATATAGTCTTAAAGAAGTTTACGCTGCAGGGAAGGGGTCCGTAATGTGTTGGTAGGGTTTGGGGTTACAGGTATGGCGTATACTCCTCAATCCGCGAACTCTAGAATTCTGAGCTGATGAAGCCCTTTGTGCCTGTAAAGACTTGAGGTGCTCGTGCAACGGTGTTAGCCAGATTGCAGGGCCGGGGGGTGTCGGGTTGAGGATCAGAACCCCGTTGTTCACCGCACTGTGTTCTTCAATAAGACATCCTGAAACAAGAAGACACGGTGCTTCGCAGCCTAACAGCCTTACAGGCCTTAAGCCAACAAATCTGCAGTGCGATAGAATGGTTGGGTCCCGCTGCTCACAAACACTGCCACTGACGGCCTTTACTGCATTATACAAAGCTAAAGAGTCTTTTTTTTCTCTCGCGCTCTCTCTCTCTCTCTTTCTCTCTCTTTCTTTTATACATATATATATTTGTATGTATTTATATATCCACACATATCAGATACACGCATATGCTATACACAACTGGTCGTATAACGTGTATGACTATGGTACAGGCAGAAGGCCGAACTGTAGCAATAGCGGAAGGAGTCTCCTTCAGCCAAAGCCAAGGTGCTCCACTACGGCCTCAACCTCGGACTGCGACAGAAATGCTCATCCTAGTTCTACTCATCTCGATCCGGGCTCCTTGAACTGTGATCTCTCCCTAGGATCAACCTGAGGGCTTTCAGATCGCAACATGAATTCGAAGGTTCAGGTCGCCTGTCTCGCCGATGCCGATGTTTTGGTAAGACGAGCCCCTGAAGTGTGTTCTGGTCTCGAACGACCTTGCAACTTCTAAAGCAGACACTGTCGAAATCCCCTACAAATGGAGCTGTTGAGCACGCCAATTAAGCCCTGGTTATACCTCTTTACATCCTCAACCTTACAGTCTAATCAGAACCTCCTTGGCCGTGACTAACGACCTCCTGCTATCGGAGGTCACGCTGGGGCCCCGAACGATCGAAAGCTGGAGGAGGGGCTCAAAGGCTTTCCTCCTACTGCTGCTGCTGCTGCTACTACTCCTCAAACTCCTACTCCTACTCCGACTATGTGTGTGTGCGCACTTATGTATGTATGTATGTATGTATGTATGTATGTATGTGTGTATGTGTGTATGTGTGTATGTGTGTATGTGTATGTGTATGTATGTGTATATGTATTTGTATATATATATATATGTGTATATATATATATATATGCGTGTCTGTGTGTGGGTGTGTATTCATTTATTTACATGTGCACGTATTTGTACATATAAATGCAGGTACCTACCTGGTTTAAGAACCTGTTATACTTTATACAGCGTCATGTTTCGTGCAAAGGCTCCAGGCGTTACAAACATTGAGGGACTTTGCGTCTTCACAGGACGGAGACATGGTGCTGTGCGACATGGGCTGCGAGTTCTTCTGCTACGCCTCCGACATCACGAACTCTTTCCCTGCAAAGCCAGTGGCTAAGCAAGGGTAAATCCATTACCAGAGTAATATAACCCGCAGTAACACAACCTTCAGAATAGCCATAAACATGTGAATATTCAAGAGCTTCCATCCGAAATTACACAGGGTTTTTCGGCGCGCGCATAGAGGAAGGCAGGGTGACCGGCAGTGACGCCCCTGCCCGGAATGCCTCAAACTTTAGGGCACTACAAGCCCCCGACACTCTAGGGGTAGCTGTACTTCTTTACATGAGGAATTGAAGTTTTTGGATTGTCAGTAGGCTGAGTAGGGGTACGATTCATGGTGTGAATTCTTGGTACTTTTGGGAGGGGCCCGCGGTTGCTGACCGTTGTGGACAGGCCGTGGGTACAGTACGCATTGATAATTGCTGGCTCTCTCATAAACAGAACTTCCGAAAGGCTGCCGGGCTGTCTGAACCAAGGCATGCCCACCACCAAATGCCAGACCCCAAACCCATGCAAAGCCTCAGACCCTGTTCAAGCCTCTTCAAGCTCCGAGCCCGAAATACTTGGCCCTTGGCCCAGTGGGAAGTTCACTCCGGATCAGAGACTCATCTTCGAGACCGTTGCAGCCGGACGGCTCAGTATGGGACGGCTTTGTAATGTGGGTGGTGTGTCTTGCCTTTGCCCATCTGTAGGGCTTTGGATCAGGAAGGCTTTGGATCAGGCTCATGGAGGATGTGGGCGCACGAAGTTTGAGAGAGGAACAGAGCGAGTGTGTGTGAGAGAGAGAGAGAGTCAGCATGGGTGTGTGTGTATATATATATATGTGTATACACTTTATATTTAAATATATATATATATATACATATACATACATACACACATGCATACATATACATGTTTTTGTCCGCTTCTCTCGCTCTTAGTATCTCCATCTGAATCTCTCTCTCTCTCTCTCTCCCCTCCACTCTCTCCTAGCCGTCTCGCGTGTCTATGTTCGCAAGCAGATGTACTACCATATTTGTCTATTCCTCTGTTTCAACTCTAGACACAGACGAACACCTACTAGTTCAAACACGCTCCGGGTTAAGACACAAAGCGAGCAAAGTCCGTGGGCCAGGGCTTTCGTTGTAGATTCCAGCTATGAGCAAGGGAGTATTTATCGGCCTCCTGGGGATGTCTTAGTTCGAGGAACCGGAAGCCCGAAAAAAAAGGTTTGAACCCCCTGTGCCTGCTTATGCATTAGAGCGAAGGCTATGCAGGCAGCCGTTCTCAGTTGTGGCCTCGGCATGGGGTTTGTGTACTCGGTTTCAGGTTTAGGGCTTAGGGTTTAGGTAGTTTAGGGTTTATGCGAAGTATACGAGGCAAAAAAACCCTTCATTTTTTCGGGAGGCTTGGGAGTTTGCTACGGTTGTGCTCTCCTGAAGGGTCCTGAGCGCCGTGTCCAAATATGGTGGTGGCTCCTGGGAATCCGGTCCTGGCCCGGCCCTTTCTTTTTCAGAGAGCCTCTGAAGTATCACGACATGGAGAATTCCTTGGCCCTCACCGAAGCCTCGAGGGAACTGCGCTGGTTTTGTTGCTTCCGATTTCTTGTTTGTTTTTTGGCATGCGTTGGGGGGATTAATTCTGTTGGTACTGTTTTGCGATGTTTCACGGCGAGCACAGCCGGAAGGAGGTCTCGAACAACTGCAATGTGCGCGTGTCTTGACGTGAGGCTCGATGAAGCCAGGAGTGCAGTGGGTTCATCTGGCGCAATTCCAGCAATGAGAGCGTAGCCGGCACAGTCGTGGTTAAAAAGCCCTACACGAACCCTACACAAGCCCTTCAAGCCAGGCCAGGAGGTCAACTCCAGGTGTTAAAGCCCTGAACAAAAAAAACTAATGATCCCTCTGGGAGTTGGGTCGCCATGCAGAAGTGGTGGCCATGACGGTTGAGGTTTTGTGGCCATTTTTGGCAGCAGCCCTTCGTAGATTGTCTGCAGGGCCAGAGTATCGCAGACACTTGCCAAGCTTTGCCGACTGCAACTGTAAGTCTCAACATCCTCAAACCCTGCACCCCTAATCTGTACCTTCGTAGACCCAAACTCCACCCCCCTTCTTCGGAATCTCCGTTCTTTCAAGGCCCTACGAAAACATGCAACGTACAGCACCCTCAATCCTGGGTGTGCGTGCTTGCAACAATCTACTGATTCGTCCTCGACCGGCCAGGCTGACATGCACGAGTTGGCCTACAGGGTCCTGCAGAGAGCTCAGCCGTGTCTTGATCATTTTACGATTTCCAGATTGTATTCCGTATCGTGATAGCCGCCAGTCTTTCTGCCAGGTCAGTCTTTTTCCGCAAAAGTTGCTTGCGACTTCCGCTTCAGACTACATAAGACGGGTCTCGTTGGGGCTTCAGAACATTTCACGTCCTTTTCCGCCTCAGCGGTGGCCGTTGGCCTCGTGAGTTGAGGTTCGGGTTCTGATGCGGTCACGCTATGCGAACTGGTGCATATCCGCCTTGGCATCGCGTGCAGTTGCGTGCAACTGGTGCTACCTTCGCACATGCTTGGTGGACTTTGCTCCTGATTTCTGTGCGAGTAGCTGCGGTTCGTTGCAATTTCAGGCCGATGTGGATTGGCAGCGCTCGCAGGACATGCTGGAGGTGGTTGTGAGGATATGGACCCAAATTAATCCTGATTCGCAGGAGTACCAACAAGTGCAGACATTGCTTCTGGAAGCCATCGAACTGGGGCGGCAGAGTTGCGAAGCTGCAGCGCTCACCGCCCAGCTTCTCGTCATGGGCTTTCAGCAGCCAGCAGCACTCGAGGTGCAGAAGCTCTTGCTTCTACCTCAGGGGGAGAAACCTGTTGCTCACAGTAGCATATCGTGGGCTTCGAACTGGTTTCTGTCACTGCCCGACCCTGCGATACTGGCGCTGACTGGCTGGCAGGCCTTCTTTGCTGCCTTGGGGGCGTCCTTGGCCCAGGCCCCCTCTGAGCCTTGCGATTGGTTGCGGAAGGAGAGCCGACATTCGGAAGCCTTGGATCTCTTGAGGCTCGCAGCCTCCATGGAGCTTCAAACGGAAGCTCCGGGGCGGCCTCGCTGGCAGCAAGCCGTGGCTTTCCGAGTGCTCAAGGATCGACTTCGCTCTGCCTTTGAGATCTTGCGGATGGAGCGACAGACCCTCGGCCACGAGTGCTTGAGCACTGTAGCAGGCATTGTGGCGGAAGTGTCCTCCAGAGTTGCTTCCAAATTCCGCGACGTGAGCTGGACATCGACGCTGTCTCGATGGCCGGAACTTCCGAGCCCGCCCAGGCAAGAACTTGGTCAGTCCTTGCGGGCTGCGGTTTGCGTTGCCGGACAACCTCGAGCCATGTCTGGCGAACTTCTTGAGCCCATGGCCCGGCAGCTGTTCAAAAGCCTCTGTCCTGTGGCAGCTGGGACTTCTGCTCCTTTGCTACTTCTTTTCTCGCTTGCGAGCCAGCCCCATCTGGGTGTCGAAGCAGGGGCAGCCTCCCTCCAGTCGCAGCTTTCGAGAGTGCTGCAGTCCACATCGTGTCCACAGCTCGGCCCTGTGCCGGCGGTCTTGCAGCGAGTTGACGTCGTGGACGATGCCAGTTACGAGGATGTCGCGGAATTGGTCAATGCTTATTCAGAGGAGGCATGGTGGCACGGTGAGGGTCATGGCCGGTTGAAGTGGGCTCGGCAGTTACTCGGCATAGACCGATGTCACATTGCCCTGCAAGAAGAAGAGGAGATCGTTGGACAAGTGGACTGGGTAGTGTTTTTGCGACCCGACCTTCTGCACGTAGTTCCACTTCCAGACCTCAGTCATTTTTGGAAAGGTCACGTTGTGGTGCTTCCGGATGGGGGTCAGAAGCTGACTGCTCAAGCTGGATACCTCGAGGGCCTGGATCGTGCACTCATCCTCTCCCGCAGTGTTGCGGAAGCCTTCTTCGTGCTTCCGCACCAGTCCTTGAGAAATGCGAGTTTCCTAAAACGGCACCCGACCTGCCTTAGTTGCTCGGGCTGGCGATCTCCAGGTGTGAAGCTCAGCCCAGAGAAGCACCTGGCGAATGTACTTTGGCAGTGGGCAGAAGACCGCAGAAGCGAGTCAGAATTGGAGCTGACGGTGGATGAGAACTGGATTCAACCGCTTGTGCTCTCAGAAACAGGATGCATCAACTTCCGACCTTGCGCCGATCGGAGCTGTCTTCCAGCAGAGCCGCAGCAACAACAAGCTCCGACCCATGGGCCGCGGCTGCCTCGCTGGGCTCGTGGCCTTGCCCTACGGCGCACTTGCTGGCCTTTGGATGCAGAATTTGAAGCGGGGGCAGAGGCTTGGGTGAATGCGGCCCCACCTGATACCGTAGAGGCTTTTTTGGAGAGTCCTGCAGCGATCCTTGTTCCACACCTGCCTGAGCCAGAAAACTGAGGGTGTCGCTTAGGGCTTAGGGGTTCCCTGCCGGTCTCCCCAAGGAGGTCAGCGGCGAACTGGTCTCCTCGCCAGTTCAGAGGGCGGGAGGTTCATACTGATGTTGCCACCACTATCCAGAATCCCCAAAACCAGCAGCAAAAGCTTCAACACCCTGATGTTCAGGAAAGGTACGCCTGGGTGATCTAGCACCGCTACGTGAATCCTGTTTTCTGGATATCACTCTGCCATGCAGCTCCTCTTAAACCCCCATGCCCCAACGCCCGTCAAGGCACTCTTGATGGAACCAACAACTCACATCCTGCAACCCTTCAAGTAGCGGTCAACGGCACCCTTAAGGAGCCTTTTCAGTCCCCAGAGTTCTGACCGAGACTGTTGAGGAAACCCTTGTGCACGGGGGTTCGGGATAGAAAGGGCTAAGGCTGGGTTTGGGGGCGTTGAAACGTTCAGGGTTGAGGGGTTTGCATTTGAGGGGTTCAGGGTTTAAGGTGCAGAGGTTTGGAACTCAGGATGTTGGGTTTAGCTTTCTGGGACTTGGGATGTGTATGTTTAGAGTTTAGGGTTTGCCGTGTAATCCTGAATGAGACTTGAACCCAGCACTGTTTGGCTCCATGTTTGAACTTCTTCCCAGAAGGGTGCAGGGTGTGGGCCTTCTTACGTGGTAGCTTTCTGCCATATAAGGGTTTAGTGTAAGTCTTCTGAGAGGGCCTTAAGGGAGCAAGTCTGGGCTTTCAGGTCTTGTCGTGACCGGGAGGATTTGGAAGTCCCGACCAAGAGCCTCGGCCTTGGGCTTGAGATGCCCCTCTCTCCGGACATTGAAAAACCGCAAGGAAAACGAGGGGACTCGGCGTCACACTGCCGCTGCGATTCGGCTTCAAGCCCCTGGCCTTAGCTTGGTCTCTTGCAGCGTTCTTCCGTTTTCTGCGTGATGGGGTGCAGCGAGAGCACCATGCGGACTGAAGAAGTGCCCTGCAGCCGTGGCTCCGTGGTGTGCTACGCCGAGACCAAGCCCCCAAAGGATGCGCTACCTCCAGACATGTCCACGCATCGCCACTATGTTCTTCAGCTTCACACGTACCTCATCAGTGTGGTGAAGAATCCGCATGCCTTCCAGGCAGAGGTGGAGCAGCGTCGCCGGGAAGACTTCGGGGAGCCAGTGCTAACCTGAAAAGCACTTGCCGAGGGTTGAAGACGTGCCAGGCACGTTGTGTTGCCAGACACGCTCTTTGTTGATCTGGCACCGGCCGTGGGGCCGTGAAGTTGTTTTCTCTAATTCATATTCGAAAGCACAGGGAGCCGGGTCCACGGGTCGTGTCCGGAAAGGGTCACGGCCGAACCTGGCCTTTTGTTCAGAGGTCTTTCTTGGCATGGTGTGGGCTCGCTTTGAGGCTGTGCAGACCTATTTGGCGAATCTTGCATAGCAATCCCGACACTAACCAAAATTGACGCAGCATCGTCTGCAGAAATACCTGCAACAATCCACCACCCGCTGCCGCCTCTACACTCTGCCTGCTTGCGTTACTACGACTGCCACTTCTTCTGCTATTCTAGTGCTCTCGGCAATCCTCCTACTGCGACTGCGACAACGACGGCGGTGCGGTGGCGGCGGCCCGTCGTCGCGACCAGACGACGAGGACAAGGAAAGGGAGGAGGAGGAGGAGGAGGGGAAGGAAAGGGAGGAGGGAGCAGGGAGGGGGGGAGCAGGAGGAGGACCGAGAGGAGAAGGAAGAAGACTATTGACTATTATTGCTACCAGCTAACGTATCCAGCAGCTGCAGCTGCAGCTGCTACGACGACATAGGCCTTTGCTACCGCCAGGAAGGCTATAGAACGATAAATGCTGCTTTTACCCGCTAAATTTAATCCGAACAAGATTCTTCTACTACGGCGAGGATGATGACAGCGACTTCGACGATGGCTAAACCAGCTTAGACGTCCATATGCCTTTGTACCTCCTCGCCTGCATATCCTGAGCTTTTGTCTGCAGCGAAAGCCCATCGCACCTGGCCAAGACGGCCACTAATCTCACATTTGCAATACTACGTGATTCCATGTTTCGTTGCTGTAGTTCTGCACCACAAATCTTCCAGCAACTTGGGGGGAGGGTGCACAATACACAGTAATATTGGCCCGGAGTTTTTTCGAAGTCAGCCCGCATGGACTGACTCATGCACGATTCTAGCCGACTGGTTGTTGCAGCGGCCGAAGTCTTGAAATCGCTTGGTTCTCAAAGCTTCAGTCATTCGCAGCCCTCTGCGATTGTTTAGCAATTTGAATCTCCCAAAATCAACATTTGCAGGCCAGTAGCTGCAACTGCTGCGGCGCGCAGTATTTCCACCCCTCGCCAGACTGTACAGTATGCCTGGTGCAGGAAAGGAGAGAGATGCAAGAACAAAAATCGGGCCCGTAAACTGCTCTTAAGGCGCCTGCGCATTCTCAAAGCCATCAAGCTTCGAACACAAGTTTCATGATTTCCCGCGGGTTTCGTTGTCATTCCTCTGAGATCCCAAGGTCAGTGGCAGTTTCCTTGTTTTTGGTCACTAATCTTTGCAGTGATGGTCCTTGTGGCGGTTCCTACTTTTCACAACGAGTTACGGCGCTGGCAGTTGAGGTGCGAGAGACTCAGGGACGCCGGCCTGCTCGCCTCGACCCTCAGAGGGGGCATCACTTGTTGCTTTTTGGTTTAGTTGCCTTTTTTTTTTGGGGGGGGGGGGTGCTTTTGGTTTGGGGTTCCAAGATTTGAAGTTACCGATTCTGTGTGAAGGGGCCTGATAGTTTTTCCAACGTAGATAAAAACAACGTTGCTGCGCTTGCGATTCCACTGCGCCCGGCGTGTATATCCAGAACACATTCAGCCGACCTGCAGCCCAGCCTTGATCCCTTGGAACATGCAACGAAACTCTAAAAGGCGCTTAGCCTCTCTCCGAAAGTGATGCGGGAGTTACGGAAAATGGTGGGCGTAAGCGAAGAGTATATACCCTAGACATCACTGACTAGCTTGAGGTTCAGGGTATGCATGTCTTCGCGAGCTGAGCACGGGGTGTCTAGTCGCTACTCGTAGGCGGCTCAGCACAACGCAATACCAGGAATCCAACCCTTGAAACAATAAACCCTAAATAAACCCGTCCGCTGAGCCGCAAGGCGGGACCCCCGTGCCTTTTTTTGGCCCCATCTCCCGGATTCTCGAGAAGCCTCTTACAGAATTCAGGCGGCGCCTATGCTCATAAATAAGTAAGCAGGTATCAGGATGACATACAAACGGTTTGTTGAAGCATATGTGGAAACAGAGATATATAGAGTTTATGTGAATACGTGTATGTGTGTGCAGATTTATGCAGTTGAATCATGTTTCGTAGTACGTATG
>CAJNJA010000992.1:0-18380 GCA_905231915.1 Symbiodinium necroappetens | reverse complement strand
TCGACCGCATGAGCCACAGCCGCAGCAGCAGCAGCAGCAGCAGCAGCAGCAGGAGTAGTAGTAGTGTAGTAGTAGTAGTAGTAGTAGTAGTAGTGGTAGTAGTAGTAGTAGTAGTAGTAGTAGTAGGCAGCAGCAGCAGGGTTAGTAGTAGCAGTCGTCGTAGTAGTAGTAGTAGTAGTAGTAGTAGCAGCAGTGGTACTAGTAGCAGTAGCATGCAGTAGCAGCAGCAGTAGCCGCGGTAGAGCAGCAAAAGGAGAAGGAGGAGTAGCAGGAGCCACCTCCTCTCCTCTCCGCCCCACCCCCAACCCCCCACCCCCCCACCCCCACCCCCAACTGCCCCCTACACACTCACCCCACTACGAGTGGCAGCACAGCGTAGCAGTAGTAAGAAGGGCGGGGCAGATGAAACGGAGAGGAAGAAGAAGAAGTCGAGAATCAAGCAGAACTATCGGCCTTCACCAAGGATAGCGTGAGGCCTGGCGAGTCGCAGGATGAGGCCATCAAAAAAGTTCTGAGCTGCGGAAGTGCTGGAGACTGGAGAGGTTTGATTGTCCAGTCTTGGTGTGACGTTTTGCAGGTGACTTTGCCAGTCAGGACTCGGGTGAAGGAGCGGCATGGGCCCTGGTCCTCGAGAGCATGCAGAAAACTTGCCACTGGCCTCGCAGCCTGGGCTTTGTCCCTCCGAGGATCGTGCCTCACTACTCCCCAGTGCTACTTCCGGGAACGTCGAAATGCCGGCAATTTGAGCTCCAAGCTCAGCGGATCAGAGGCTCAGAAGCCACTTCTACAGGGAGTCCCCTCTCCGAAGCCGAGGTTCCATCCTCTGAAGCCTGACATCATGTTGGTGGGGGACAAGGATGGCCGGGTGAAGATCGTGAATACAGGCAGGGCTCCATGCTCAAAGCCTGCTTTAACCTCGCGTTCCATGCAAGTGTCGCAGAATTCTATCTCTGAGTTGGCACAGTGTCAGGTACTCATGAGCGTCGAGCTCGACCTGCGACTCAGGTGCCATGGCATGAAGCCAGAGCTTTAGGACGGAGTCGGCCAGACAAACCCAGCGAGAACTAGAGCTTCGGAGGTGGACAACTGCGCTCTGCTCGGGCTGTCCTGGTTGCGGCACGCTCCCAACATTGCAGCCGGCGCCCCGGGTTAACGTGGACACTACCACCATGTCGTGCTTAATTACGTGCCGACCGAGGTCTGTGGAGGATCAACTTCCGGATCGATTCAGTTCCTCAGGCGATCTGTTCTTGCCTTTAATTTGGGCCACCTTGACACCTAAACAAGCCGACCCCGCAGCCGCGTTGGACGGACGTGCCGATTTGCTTCGAAGAATCCTTAGATAGCGGCTTGTGCAGAGCCGCGGTGCTGTGAATGGAATTCTGGCAGGTATATCCCAGATGCGAGGCTCGTCACGACGTTGAGAAGGCATGAACGACCCCGAAACCCTTCCTCCATTGCCAGGCCGGGATCCCCCGCGTTGGCGAGGGCCGCCACCGTGCAGGAGAAGTTCATTCCGAAGCTGTCGTCCTTAAGACCGAACCTCAGAGGCTTTGTTACGACATGTTACCTTAGAGGACGATGACTGTTCCGGTAGCGGGAAGCAAGTTCGTTTGCTTGGTCTCCGAGGCGTGAACTGCTCCGACAACTTCCTCCTGGCATCGGGGATCTCATCTTCCATCCGCATCTTCGATATAGAGCGGGACGCACAGCAGGGCCCAGGCAGGGCCCAGGTTGAGCCGGGTCCTTGAGACACCGCCAAGGACAGGCAAAGTCACCAGCAGAGGGAGCGACGTGCACGAGCACTTCATCAACATCAGCGTCTTGCCGGCGCTTCATCCTGCAGGGACCTGCATGGGCACCAACCTCTTCCGACGATCAGCTCTTGTTTCTCTGTGTGTGGGAGACCAAGGTAGATTCTGCAATACCTCGCCACACATCTTTGCAACAGCCGCGTTGGCATGTATTGTCGCTCAGTTTCGCCGGGGTCCGCACCCACAGCTGAACGTTTCGTAACAGCACCTCCTATAATTTTACTACTAGTGATGATGACCAGGTTGACGAAGCTGATGAAGGCGATTGTGATTGTAATGTTCATGTCATGACGTTGGTGACAGCCATGCTGAAGCGCGAGCATAATCAGGCTGAGGATCTTGCTGGTTGCCGATGAGGCTTCTGAAGATCAGAAGAAGAGGAGCAAGCCGACAAAGAAGCCTGCGAGGATGGTGATGGTCATGGCCATGGTCATAGTGAGTGACGATGGTGCATGAAGGTGATGGTTGTGAAGGTCTGGGGGATGTCCATGATGCTGATGAGTGACGCTGATGATCATGATGACAGCCACGGTCGTGACGATGGGCGATGCTGATCATGATGGTGTGTTGACGGTGGTGATATCAGTGGTGGTCATGGTGCAGCCTCTGTTGGCACCACTGCCGCTGCCGATGATGAGGATGATTATGATATCGTGGGGAGCGCATGAGCTGAAGGCGCTGCTTCGTGAGGTTTTGGGCTCATGCTTGACTTAGTCCGAGGTCACCGCGGAATGTTGCGCGACTGGGTTCGTGTCACCCGCACCAGCTTTGCCAGGCCTCCTTCGACCACACCTGCAAGATATGGGACCTCCGGCGTCCGCTGAAACGGCAGAATCCTTTGAAGACCCTCCGGACCGGCGGCCCGACACACAGCTAAACTGCCGCACACGGACACAGTCGCAACTTTCAGTGGTCTCAGTAGTGCTCGTTATGTGGATCATCGCGCATGATGATCCTTCAGGCCACAACGTTATGGGCACCTTTTCGCCAGATGACAGGTCGGCCGTCCTATCCTTCTTCGACACATTCCTTCGTCATTCGGTTCTTGCCAGGCTATTCCTGTGCAGCGGGCTTGACACGCGACTTTGGCAGTTCGAGGCATCCATGACATCCTTGAGTTGCTCGTGATGCGAGCAGCATGTTTACATTAGCAGATGCACCAGGTGAATGGGCAGAAGCAAGCGGCATGAGCACTTACGTGCTGCAACTCGTGATTGCATGAACACAGCTGGCAGCAGCAGCAGCAAGTGTCATCATCACCATATTGGGCCATCTTCGTCACCATTACCGTCATCAACTTCATCTCCTCATCGTTACCATCATCATCGTCATCATCACCATCATCACCATGACAAGCACCGTCACCAACGTTTGTATAGTCAGTTGAGTGCCATCATCGGCTTTCTGTTTATGGCGATCTCAAGGGTCATGCCAACGACGACCAGTGGTGCTACGACAGCAGCAACAACAGCTACAACAACCACAACAACATGTATTGGCTTTAGCGACTCTAGTAGTAATCGTCGTAGTAGTATTGTGGCTGTCGTCGTCGTAGTGGTAGTAGTAGTAGCAGTAGTAGTAGTAGTAGTAGTAGCAGCAGCAGCAGCAGCAGCAGCAGCAGCAGCGCAGTGGCAGCAGCAGTAGCAGTAGCAAGTCTACTGTGTTCCGGCAGAATCTGCTCGGCGATCTTCACCACGTGGACTCAACCTCAATAGCTCGACATTAATGCCTGTATGTATGTATGTATGTATGTATGTATCTATGTATGTATGTATGTACGTCTGTAAGTAAGTATGTGTTGCCCATCTATTGCTTGCACAGTAATCAGTAATCCTCTCCGGCTGCATAGGGTAGTGAAGCAATCACACTAGCTAGCATCTAACATTTTTGCCGCCCCGGTGCAAAGGTGGGCACTTGGACGCAAACTTCTCCCATTGCGCTACGCAGCCCTCTACACAAAGAGCGCAGCACCCTTGGTCATGTTCGCTGTGGTCGACTGATTGATTTTTGTTCCTAGAGGCTATCGCCGGGCCGCCTATCTTGCGAACAGCAAGTACTTCGTCACAGGATCCACAGAGGCAGGAGAGAGAACAGCAGAAACTGAATTCTTGAACTTTTTGGCGGATCATGCGCAGCTGCGTATGCTTGCTTGCGGTTATGCTGTACAGGAATCGCACATCCACCTCTTCTCTGTTCATGGCAAGAAGATTGGCTGCGTCGACCTGCGAGGTATGCTTCAGGCCGGGAAGCTGTAGAACGAAGTCGATCAAGTGCCCGTTTAGAACGCGGCTATGTGGAAATGTTTCCTCGTGGTGCTGACATGCAGCAAGTGAATGAACAGCCCCTTCCGGCCCCAACAGCAAAAAATGCACATCCCCTCCCCAACAAAAACAATCTCCTAAGCCCAGTAGCAGCAACAAACGACACATGCACTTGCGCCAAGAGCAACAACAAGTATTCCTCTGCCCGGCCGCATCAGCAAAAAGACATCCGCTGCCAGCTGCAACAGCAAAAAGGACAACTCCCCTGCCGCGACAGCAGAAAAACTCGAATGCCACCTCGAAGCAACAGCAACAGCGCAACGCTTCTATTGTGGACGTTCCTAAAGCACCGGTGCAGGTCCGTGCCTCGCCGCTGCGCAGCTACACAGAGCCCATCCGTGGGACGGCACGCCGAGGGTGTAGTCTTATAATCTATTATAGCCTCTTGTAGCTATCTATATATACATATATATATATATATACATACACATGTATGCATGCATACATACATACATACATACATACATACAGATATATATATATATAGATATAGATATAGATATAGATATATATGTATGTGTATATATATATATGTATGTATATATCTATATGTCTATATATATATATATATACACACACATATTGTAGTTTATGATGGGATGATGGGAGTGGGTCGGCAGAGTAGACTTTGGGAGTCCGAGAGCATGCATCCTGTGAGGTATGCCTCGAGGATGCCGACCCTCAAAGTGGGTCGACCTGGCTCGGATTGCCAAGCGTCATTGCCTGAAGGCAGGCTGCAGATCTGCAGTCAGTCGCACATACTGGGCATGCATTCGTATAGTACAAAGTATATTGTATATTATTGTGCATTATAGTATGTTGAATATATCATAGTATGTTACATAGTAGTTATAGTCTATCATTACACAACATTATAGAAGACTATAGTATATTCTTCTAGTCTATGCTAGTACAGTATGTTGTTGGTGGGAAGTCTAAGCAACAGCCACAACGCATATTCGACACCAGATGATTTCCGCAAGCTGGCAAGACGAAAGCAGAATTCTGGACCAAACCCATGCTCTAATTGGCTTCAGCGAGAGACCTGCGTCTAGTCTCAGCCTTTGTTTGAAGCGATGATCTTGAAGTTTGAGGGGCAGGGACAAGCAGGTTTTGTGTTATTCAGGATTTGCAGTCTTCCTTCAACCTTATCCCTGGAAGAGGGGGCCAAGATGCGTGGGCCAGGTCAAGCCGCCTTGGCCACGAATATGTCCAGTCGCTTCGAACACATCCGGCGCTGTGCTCGGAACGGAACCTCTGCCTTTTCCGAGTAGAAGAGTGGGGAAGCATCAGAAAGCTGGCAGAATTCTCGGTAAGGTCATTGAGAATCGTGTCGGGGTGCTGATGGCCATGCCTCAGGCAAGCAACAGCAGCATCGATCTGTCAGCTTGACTTGCTGCGTGCACCTCATTTTCATTTTTCCTGCGTGTCGAGAGGCTGTTGAGTCGCACATCGTTCTCTTGGACCTGGACTGCCAAGAGGTTGAAGCGTGAGGCGGGAGCGCCCTGCGGCTGAAGTAGTGCAAGCCAAGACTGTACAGACATCCTTCTTGGCATGGCAATAACTCTTTGATGGACTTCGGTCACGTGGGTGGCGTAAAGGCAAAGTGTGTAGCCATCGCCGCCGCGGGGGCGAGTTTGAAACACCGTCGGAGAGAGCCATATACACATAACCCCGACAAGAGGGCACACCTGCAAGAAGTAGCTCTATGTGCGGTCTCTCCGACCCGACCATTTTTTTGAAAATTCGCACAGGCTTTCCCCAAGGAAGCGGCTGCCAATTTTCAAGCCCCAGGAAATCATGTGGATTGCCTCCGGGCATGAGCCGCCTTAGCTGCACAAGGCTGTATCGATGCGGCCCCTCAGTATTGTGACACTGCGGCCGCTGTCCATCCAGGTGCTCCGTGTTGCTAGTTTTCCTTTGGCCACTGCAGCTGTAGACTGTCCACATTGCTCTCGGCTGCACCTGAAGATGTGAGCTTTTCAAGCTGCGAGTTAGGCTCCGGTGCCTTACGGAGCTGCAGACGGGATGCAGATTAGAGCATGACGGTACGTCGCTCGTTTGGTCAGACCTCATCTTGATGGGTACTATAAGGGTAGTATGAGAGGGTACTTAGGCTACGATGAGGGTAGTAATTACTAGTAATTACAGGGAAAGTGTTCATATTACGGGAGGCACCGGGGCAGTGAATTCAAACTGGGAAGACATGCGGAGGGCCTCCGGTTCGGACCGCGCCGCTCTCCTGGTATGCATTGAAAAGGCTCAGAACATGGTTCAGGGTTTAGGATTTAGGGTGTAAGGGGGTGTAGGGTGGAGGGTGGGCGAGGGAGGGAAGCGCGATTCTCACGAACTTGGTTCTTCCGTTCTCGCATCATTCCTCGCTTGGCTCATGGTCTGGGAAAGGAGCTGTGCTTGTATTCGCAGAGCATGCGCCTAGACTTTAGATTCCTAACGCAGCGTCAGCAGGCTGAAGGCTGCGGCCCATGAAGGCACGATTTGGCGAGCATGTAGGCGCATGTTAGAGCAAAGATTCCGTCCTCGGCTTATGAAGGCCACGCAGGCCCGCGATAGTGGAGTGTCTGCGGAAGCGCACGCAGATTGCATGGAACACGAAAGGCCCGAAAGGCTCTGCACTGCAGGTCTCATGTCAATGCACCTCAACAGCATTCCTGCCGACTGAGACGTAGAAAGCTCTCGTAGCTAGTGGGACTCTGCATGATACGGGAAGTGATGCGGTCCTGCGACCCTTTTCCACCTACAGACCTACGGGGGCCATAGCCTGTGCATTCGCACTTCTGAAGTTCTTAAGACTTACGTCTATTCAACCTGTGACGCGCTTGCAAGGATGCCTTCGAACTTGCCTCAGTCACGCCTACGTGCGCCCGGGTGGTCTGGCAGGCAGGGCCAGCGAGGCAACAGGTACCAAACCAGGCGGCAAAGCTGACTCGGCTCACAGGCAGCCTAAATATTCTCCTGGTGCTAAGCGATCGGAACGTCACCTCCTGCCGACCTCCACAGACTGTGGGGCAGGTGGCCGAGCTCTCCGTGTGGAGCTGTAGTGCGGGTCCTGGGGTAAGCCGACAGATGCAGGTTGTGTCCTGGAGTCCAGGGTTGACGGTTTGAAAGGGAGCATGTCGGATCTGGTTTGCGTGCGCAGCCATATTGTCTGATGTCTAGGACTGCGAAACCTTCTCTAACTGTGCAAACCCTCGAGCCAATCACCCCACGTCGCCGCACCCAGGGGAAAGGCGAGATTGAGCCCCAAAGTGCAACGCAAGGCACAGGGGTTGCAGGGGTGCTGATTTGCAGCTGGTGCTCTTTTCTGGAGTTGCTTGTGTCAGGGTCTTTGGCTTGTTGGCAAACTGCGTGTCATCTGAAGTCCGCACAGTGGAGGCACGGCTCAGAGGCGGCAATCTGCTCGGCCCTCATGCACGGAGAGAGAGAGACTTCGAAAGATTTCGGAAGTCATGGCTATGTTAGTTCTGCACATTCCTCCATACAGGCCCCCGATTTGCGGCCAGTGCCTCAATGTGCTTGAGGAGTCAGCTGGCCAGGATGAGGGCTTGTGCAGTCGAGAGGAGTTCTCATCCAACTCCTTTGGATGCACAAGGACGGACCGGGCCTCCTAGCTGCATGGTATTTTTCTTCAAAGTCGTTGAGGATCAACTTTTGGAAATGTGAGGGTTGAACATTGGCTCATTGGCTATTGTTCTTGCAAGAACTTTGAGTAGTAACTGCAGCTACTCGTCCTCTGCTTTCTGCGGCTGCTGTGCTTTTGATGATGGTGCGAGTGATGATGCTGATGATGCTGCCGCTAACACCGATGTTACGACGATGTGGCTGATGTTTGTATTGATGATGTGTTGGTTGGTGCACATTGTGTCAGGTGATGTCAGGTGTCTACCACAAGGCCGTGCGGCCAGTGGGGGTTGTCGTCGTCGTCGTCGCAGTGGTCATGGTCGTGGTGCTGGTGGTGGTAGTGGTAGTGGTAGCCGTACTGCTGCTGGTGGTGACAGCAGCAGTGGGAGTGGGACTAGTTATCGTGGCAGCAGCAGCAGCAGCAGCAGCAGCAGCAGGAGAAGCAGTAGTAGCAGTAGCAGTCGTCGTCGTCGTCGTCGTCGTCGTCGTGGTGGTTGTTGTTGTTGTTGTTGCTGCTACTGTTGCTGTAGCTGTAGCAGCAGCAGCAGCAGCAGCAGCAGCGGCAGCGGCAGCGGCAGCGGCAGCGGCAGCGGCAGCGGCAGCGGCAGCGGCAGCGGCAGCGGCAGCGGCAGCGCAGCGGCAGCGGCAGCGGCAGCAGCAGCAGCAGCAGCAGCAGCAGCGGCAGCAGCGGCAGCAGCGGCAGCGGCAGCTGCGGCGGCAACGGCAGCAGCAGCTGCAGCTCGTGGTGCTGACCATGGCTTTTGCACACGGTATGTCGATGTCTGTTTCTTTTCATCATCATCTTCAATTATCAGCAGCAGCATCTTCCGTCGCTTGCACAATATGGACCTTCGGAGTAGAGCATGATACATGATAATCTTTGATGGAGAACTCAGGATCCCGACGCAGCGGAAGCGACAGTCAGTACCAACCTCACCGGCCTTCAAAGCTGGGCGCAAGGCATCGTCCGGCTGTGCCTGCCACTGTTTAATCAGCAGGCACTTCAGGTTTTGACTGGCATAACGATATTCTGTGTACGCAACTGGTGTGTGGACATCCACTCGTGGTCTGATTGCTGTCTGCTGTAGGTCATGCTCTGTTTCGCACTGCCCCTGAACGTTCTGACGCGACAAAGCATCCTTGCTGTGTCGCGTCTTGGGCCTGGGTATTTGGATACATCCAGACTCGCTTTCCACATCGCGAAGCCGCGTGCAACGGCGGATGGCTGCACTTGCACTTGACGCGAGAGCATTTGATCCTCCATGTCTGAAGATGATGGCTGGCAGATTCGGGCATTGCGTACTTGGGAAGTGTGCTGTCAGCTTTTGGGCACACGCATCCATTTGCCAGTCGAATGTGGAACGCGGATGTTCGTCTTCCTGGTTCGAAAACGGAACGCTTCCATCCTATTCGCAGTGCCAGCTGGTCAAGTGTGGTAAACCTGATGGCGACGGTCTGGCACGCCACTGATGTCGGTCACATTCGGTGACACTGTTCCGGGAAAGCCACGGCCGCCAGAACCCAAAATCTGTCCTGACGTTCTGCGTGATGGCGGCCATTGTTGCTAGCTGCTAGCTACTAGTTGCATTGCACGAAACGAGTCGAGCTTCGATTGGTATGCCGAGGTGAGGGACAAGGCGCAGGAACAATGTGCAATCCGAACAGCCTAGTCAGCATCACTGGGCCTATAGAGAACACTCCAGGCAGAACTCAACGACAATGGCAGTTGGCTCACGCTTGTGATTTTCATTGCATTCGGCCACACGCGCGTGGGCGCCATGAGTACCGACCTTTGACCGCCGACGACTCGACCTTTATCGCGGTGTACGGCGCATCGCCCCAGAGCTGTGGTATTGTGTTGCTTTGCTACGTTCCACCCTCAGGTAGACCGTACCCGAGGCCCTAGGCCATCGCCTGGCACACAGCACAGAAACGGCAAGCAAAACACAATGCATCCGGCATTGACGATGATGCACATCCGGTGGTGCGACAGTTGGTGCTGCTCCAACCCCTGCGAACCTCATCCGCCCCCAGATATACCGCATCATCCGCTTTCCAGGCACGGCAGTGGCTGAGCATGTTATAGACTACTGTCGCACGCCATTGGTGGCACAGCATTCCGCTTCGCGCGTGCGTGGAGAGAAAGGCTCCATGCCAGCTGGCCGCATTGAATTCAACCAGCTGTCGTCGAGTGAAACTGCCGCACATGCGGTGTCCGAGAGTTGAAGCATGTGCACGTGGCTCTTGATCGCACATCAGCGCTTTCACCCTGTTTCATCCTGTTTCCACACGCTTCCGTTTGTTGGCACAACTACTGTCGACAGCGACCTGCCGCCGCTCAGCGACATCTCTGCCGACTTTGCCGCCGCGACTAGCATGTCAACCAAATGACCTATCGCCGAATGATGGACTCTGGCTGGTTCTGGTTTGACCCGTCAACAGGATGCACAGGGGTGGGAAACGTGTTGAAACGTGCGATGGGACACCCACTGGCGATGACATCATTTGGATGCGGAGATCCCGGTTGAGGCCGTCTTCCGCTCTACATGGCAAGGCTGTGCGCAGATCGTTGCGGACATGACGGCTTCGAACTTCGCCATGCCTCCCGCCTCAAACTTGCAGTATCTTCGGCCCCGAGTGCAACCCGCACCTGTCAAGCCGCAAGCTCATTGGCTTCGCGACGTGCCGGTCAACTGGGATGTCCCGAATTGGTCACCGTCAGAGTTGTCGAAGCGGCAAGTTTTCAGCCAGAAGTTTCGCCACATTTCGCCACAAGTTTGGACGTCCCGCTGCAGGTTGGGAAGGTGACGCAACAAGCTTGTTCTTCGTTGCGATTCAGGCAGTCAGTGTTGGACGCGGACAGCAAGCAGCCGACCTTGCCAGGATTTGCGTGTGCAGCAGTGCCGAAGTTCCCTGGCATTCACATTGTGTCTCGTCGTATGTGCTCTACTGTTCTGGAAGGGAACCACAAGTTGCTCTTTTCCTAAACACACAACCCGGGCCGGATAGCATCGTCATGGATCCCCTTGTCTAAGAAGGGTGATGCTGATTTTATTTTGCGTAGATTGGGTCTCCCTGATCCGTATCCAGGCGGACATGAAAGGTTTCCGATGGTGGACTGCCGTGAAATCTTCAGGATGCTGCCCAGCCTTTTTTCATTGCAGAATCCGGTGCTTCACGTGCCTCCGTACTCCGACTTGCATAGGGTTTGATGCATTCTGCCATACATTATACAACACACTCGAGGCAACGTAAGGCTGCTGTGGAATCCCCAGGATGCTGCTCAGAGGCTCGTTTCTTGCAGAATCCCGTGCCTCACGTGCCTCCGTACTCCGCTTTCCACCAAGGTTTGGGTATGTTTGGGTCTTCGTGCCCCTATGCATTCTGCAGTAAACCCGCTGCACACAGGCTCGTTCCGCGCCCCTCCCGCCGTGCGCGCGGCAGCGACTGCCGGTTCGGCGCGGCGTTGGTGGAGCATGCTTTCAGTTGCGGTGCAGCAGGCAGTCGCCAGTACGGCTCTGGGCGTGGCCAGGCTGCAGCCGCTGCAGCCGGAAGCCGGCGAGGGCCCGCCGCTCGACAGCATCGTCCAGCATGCCGCCCCTGAGGGCCGGAGTTGCTTGCCCTTGCGGCCCTAGGGAAGGACCGTGGATGGCGAGCCAAGAGCAGCTGCGCGGCTCAGGTAGGAGCAGAGGGACACATTCCGGCAGGCGGAAGGAAGGGCGTGGAAAAAAACTTTCCTCACGTGCCTCCGTACATTTGCGCAGGGTCTGGGTGTCGTGCCCCTGCGTTTTTCTCACTTTCTTTTTACGTTTGTTTGTGCGTTGTACCTGTGCCGTTACGTTTTGTATCGTTTTGTGTGCGTTTGTATTCTTTTTTTCTACGTTATTCATATCCCAACATCCCACGAGGAGCTAGGATGCGGACGACATGACACTAGCCCAAAGCTAACGCGACCGTCAGGGGCAAAGAGGCCGCACGCAGTGCTGACACCACGCGGCTGGCAAACGGGTGCTGGGAAGGTGAGTCGGACAGGATGTCGCTCAGGGGCGGCAACTCCCCGTCAACATTGGCCGTGCCAGTGTGGGACAAGGACAGCAGGCTGGCTGCGAAAGAGTGTGCGGCAGCGAAGGAGGGGAGCGCTGACCACCAGAGCGTAAAAACCGAGACAGCGGCAACCAATGTTTGAATTCGTGTAGTTACAATTAAAAACAGAAGGTAATGGCTAAATTGTGCTATTTTCCTGCACCCATCTGTTCTGCAAACGTTTATCATTTGTGGTACAAGCTGAGCTGAGCCTAAACCTTGTATGAGCTTGTGCGGCGAAGCTTGTGTATTTCCTGTTGAATACTCACTAGCTAGTTGACAAGGTATGTAGCCGCAACACTCCTCGTGAATGCGGAACTTTAAACCCAAACCCCAACCCCGTGTCCCGGACAAGCCTGCCCTAGGCCGCGACGAAGCCCGATCATGTGGCTGCAGCCGACACCAACGCAGAACCCGCCTAAAACTCGATAATTGGAAACTGGATAGGGCTACGTCCCAAAGCGTTGATTGTCTCGCGGATGGCCAACCTACCCCCCCTCCCCCCCCCAACGATTTCCAATTACAACTTCCACTAAACCGCGACGAATCCAGATCACGTGGCTAGAGCTGATACAAACAGGGAACCTGCCTAAAGCTTGCTAATTGGAAGCTGGAAGGGGGATACGTCCCAAAAGCGACGACTTTCTCGAGGATGGCCCACCTACCCCTCCGGCGATTTCCAACTACGGCTGGCCGGGTGCCTCCTGGAAATTTTCCCGAACAAGCCTGAACCGCGGCGAATCCAGATCACGTGGCTAGAGCATGCTAGAGCCGATACCAATTGGGAACCCGCCGAAAGCTCGCTTATTGGAAACTGGAGGGGGGACGTCCCAAAAGCGACGACAGTCTCGAGGATCGCTGGGGGGCTAGGTTTAGGAGATTCATGCGTGGACAGGCTGGCATAGCCTACCTGAATTAATTCACGGAAAAATATCCTTCTGATATCTTCTGATCATCATCAAATCATCATCAAAATCATCGTCGTTTCATCTGTGGTCATCCTCGAAATCCTTCCGATCACTCTTTGAATTCTCTAGGTTTTCTAGACTTTGTACTTCGCGGCGATGCGCCCGGTGAACGCACAACAATGTCCTGAGTCCAGAGTTTGCAGGCATGTTGACGCGAAGTTTGTCCGTGTCGGTGGTGTGGCTGGCGACGACGTAGTGGTGAGGAGTTGATCCCCCCCCCCAACACCAGAATGGAAGCGGAAATTGGAAATGCCCAGGTTCCCGCCGCCCACTTCCAATTAACAAGGTGGGGGGATGCGGAACCATACGGGGACTGAGCGAGCTTCTTTCTCAGTTTCACAGTAAAACATGTCGCAACACATTTCCCCGTGGTCGTTTTTCTTGCAGCAGCAATTGCATTTCGGGGCCAGGCCTCCTCAAAAACACTTGGATCATCTTGGAGCTCAGTTGTGTTTGACTCGCTCCACAAAGCCACCACCTGCCGACCGCGCATCTGGCCGCCGGCTCTTTGGGCAGCTGGACCATGGAGCGAAACCGCGCAGCCCACGTTTTTTGCCTAGAAAGCTCCTCATCAGACCGTGGAGTAGGTCGGGTGGGCCCTCCAAACCTCAAGCTTTTGTCATGCGCTAGTGAACAACAATTCTCTGGTACAGTTTCCTTGTTTTTTTTTTTCCCCGTCGGCCGCTGGAGCTCTCCGTGGCAGCCCTGTGTCGCTGAAGCTTTTGTGCAACGATGGTCGCAACATGCCGCAACACTCGGTGTTTCAACCCGGGCCTCAGCAACGATTGAACGGCAAACGTGGCAACCACCGCAGGTTCGCAGCTTCGTGTCTGAAGCGTCCCGTTTCCATTGCCACCCTTGTCACGACACTGCTTTCTGTCCAGTCTGACGTGTTGCTTGTTTCTGTGAAACTCGCTTCGCCCAATCACAAGGCCCGCCCCTCTCGCACAGGGCTCCGGTGAGCCGCAGCCGGGGGCAGACTGTCAGCCCGGCCTCGCCCTTCGCAAGCAACGCGGCGTAAGCGTCGCGAATGTCAGGACGCTTACCCCGAGCTGTCGCGCTCGCCGCGATGCCGCCTCGTGGTAGAGATTGGTAGCCGCCCGCAGCCTTCCTGAGGCTCCGTGCGCGAGAGCGAGGTGCGCGTTCGCACGTCGGTCGGCTCTGCGTGCGGCCTGTGTGTCTCGCTGGAATAGCATCATTACATCGCAGAGGGCCCTCGCCAGCTCTTTGCTCGAGCTCCCCGCGACACCGTCGCCTGTGCTGGGCGAGCCGGCTGTGCGTGAGGTTCTGCAAGACGAACTCTGCAGCTGCACTGGGCTGGCGCTTGTACCGGCAATACTAAGTGTGGGAGAAAAAAACGATTTACTTCGCCCGCTGTCCCTTATGCCGCTGCTTCTCGGTCAAACACTCCGGATCGCCGCATGCCTCCGACCGCAACCAGTGCAAGAGTGTGCCATGGCACCCACTGTCGGGGACGAACGCCGCTTCACTCACGTGCACAGATGGATGTCGTGCAAGAAAGCGCTGCGCTGTGTGGGCCACCACCTGCTGGCCGAGCATGCCATCCGCACCTTCACGGTTTCACGTCCACTGATGCACGCGAGCTTGCGCCGCTGGCGCACATCCATGCACCATGCTGCCGTCAAAACGCACTGACGGCCGGCCAACCCGCTTGTTTGCGGAACCCGCAACCTGCATCAGCCCGCATTCGTGGATTTTTGCAAAGCTCTCAGCTCAGCAAAAGGACCGACCTGTTGCGTCATCGGTGGTTTTGGCATTGAGTTTAGAGGCGCGTTGCAAACATCATGCCAAAGACCGGCTAGTCTCGCAGCAAGGAGTCGGAATTTTCCGGTGGTAGGTGACCCCGAGCTGGATGGTTGCTGGGTTTTTGTTCTTTGTGGACCTTCTTCTCTACTGCAAGCAAGCGGCACTTGCAGCGCCGCCACCTTATCCTACCGTCACGGCTGTTGCAGGCGGGCCGGAAGCCTGCATTGCCAAAACATGCTAAAGCGCGTCGGCCTCGGCGAGAAGCTCGTGCAAAGCCGGGATTGGTGGCGCGATGGTCGTGGTCTGCTGGCCGTGCAGCGAGCTCTCGCCACTCAAGCTCCTGCTCGCAGGCGCGCGTGACGTGCACGAGGCCCTAGCCGATTTGCGCTGACAGCTCCCTGTCCCTTCCAGTCGTGGGCGGGCCCCAACGATTGCCAAGTTGTTGTGTGGTGTGCGGCGGTTGGTAGTCGTAACCTACCGGACCTCGGTCGACGTGCTGACAGGAAAAACCGCGCACATAGATGTAGATGTGAACACAGATATTGCGCGCTAAAGCTTGGATGGCATCCTAGGTTCCTGTGCTTTTGTTTCCAGCCGACAGTTCAATACATTTCGGGTATGTTCGGGTCGTATACAAATGGAGTAGTTCGGATAGGCAATGCGCATCCGAGAGCATGGACAGGCTGTCAATGCAGCAAAGTCGTCGCCGCGGGTCTCGCCTGTTGGGCTTTTGCCTCAGATGCGCGGGTCGAGGCCACGATCCAGGTGACAAGTGCCAGTACTGGCTAAACAAACCTACACAACATATAACAACATGGTTGCGATGCTGATTACTCGTTGTTGCGTGCAGATTGTCTCCTGGAAGCACGAAGGTCACAAATAGATTTGCTTGGCACGCCACAGGCAAGCGCTGTTGGGTGGCATGTGGTTGGATACGCATCACGGTATGCCACGGTTCTGGTGCCCGCAGGTGTCAGCAAGACGGATTCAGCCAGGCGACGTTGAAGTGCGGGAGGTTGGAAACACGACAGGGTTTGATTGCCGTCCCAATACTGGCGTGGCTGCAGGCTCCCACAGGCCCGTCGCGAATACAGGAGATGGGCGCAACGCCTGCAGTGGAGCGTCCGAAGCCGGCAGAGCAGATCTCAACGAAAGAGCCGCAGCAAGAAGACAGGCAAACAGAAACACATGAGGAGTCTCAGTCACTCGAAACCGCCACTTGGCAATTCGGCCTGTCAGTATGCAGTATGCAGCACCGTGATCTTTTGTGAACATCCGAAATTGCGTTGCTGGACTGAAGATGCGCGTGTCATTGCCTTCGAATAAGGACCTTGACAGCAGACTCGACGAAAGATCTGTTCTGCCCGCTTCGCCTTTCCGAGGCTCACCGAATGCAGTCCGAACGCAGTTCTTCGGAACTTGTCCCGTGTACTGCAGCCTGTTGGTACTTACCCAGTATTGTTTGCCCTTCGCATCATGTGTTTGCCTCGTCGCTGTGTTTTGCCATGTGCATCGCATCTGCTTCATAGGTCTGGCTTAGTGCAATTGCTTCATGTTTTGCGCTGTTCCACTGTGGCTTTCCGCCTGTTGCATCTTGCTGTGGGATCACGAAAGCTAGCCTTCTGGAGCTTGTGGGAGTTCTTGCGCTTTATCACGCTTTATCTGGCTAGGAATCAGGCACAAGCCCGCCATTGGTCCTGATATTTCACTCACTTGTTTCTCTTGTTTGCACATTGGGAAACTATTTCCACGATTCCCCAAGTAGCTGCAGATGGGCGACGCAGCTCCAGCCAAGCACGAGCAAATCGAATTCGGACCCTCAAATCCTCCTCGCATCGGGAACAGAAACATGGGGAAGGTCACATCGACGATGTTGACTGAAAGGAAGGGGGGGGGGCGAGACTGCAAGCTCGCAAGCGGAAGGGCGCACGGAATGGACAACATTTAGTTTTTCCGAAAATTTTCGTCGGACAACAATTCTTCGCAGCATGGAAGGGTTACGCGTCAGGGATTCTGCGTCTTGGGGAATGTCGCAGAACAGAAGACACAGTTCAGTTGTACAAGAGTATTGCAAGATTGCCCGGCTTCTTGTGATTGGCAATCAATTCGAGTTGGGGTTAAGCTGAGGGTGGGGGTTGACATGTTTTGGTTGGGGCTGGCGGGGGATGGACGATATCGATTCTGCCGAGGCTATCGTGAGCGACGAAGACTAGGTGCAACTGTGCAGCCTGTTGTGCTTGTTTCCCTGCCATGACCCGGTAGTTATTAGCAGTCCTTCCCTTTTTTTCGATTCCTACGAACACGCAGGACAGCTAGCGAAAGAGAGCTGGCAGGCTTGGCAGCAGGACTCATTGCATGTGCAGACCGTTCCGGTTGCAATGAGTCTTGCGTGGACATGGGATGTGGAGGAACATGGTGTGACGCTGGGGCAGCTGCAGCGCGCAACAATCCCCAGACAGGGCTCGAGTTTGTCCGGGCAGCACAACACAACGAACAGCACTGAGCCAGACCAGCCAGTCAATCCCTGCTTTGATGAGTGGCCTGCTGCAGATGCAGCGCGCGGCTCCGAGGCAAGTCGAACACGAGATTTGTTGACACACGTCGGCGACGGCGGTTGTAGCAGCATGCAAATCGGGACTGACACCAGTCGAGAGTCCAAGCCAAGCATACCCCAGGCCAGCAACCTGCAGCATCCAGCCCAGGCACGGCGGTCACCACCGTCCGAAAGCAAGCATTCAGCATACGAAGCCTTGCAGCGATGCGAGGAAAGCCTTCAAGGAACCCAGACGCAGGCAAAGAAGCATGCAGAGCCGGCCCAGACCCAGACGACTCCTGAGAGCACCTTTGTGGCTTGGAGCCAAGAGGGTTTACCCGATGGCATGATGCGTTTCAGTCAGTTGCAGAGCTATATTAGCCGAGACGTGTGCAGGAGTGACCCAATCACATCTAAGCGTCAGTATAACCATAGTGATAGTTGGGATTTTTGGCAGCGGTGGCAATTTGCTCAGGTTCACCGGGGTCACAAGCCAATGGTCAGACACTTCTCATACCCGCGGCGACCTCATTCGGAACCTGCTCATGGCTGCCTTTGGAGCGAACATGTTTGTCACTGTTGTCGCCATGCAATGAGTCAATCTGTGAACTTTGCAGGGACAGCGGGCATGCCATCACAGCGAGGTATAGCGAGGTCAGGCCATGGAGTTCGTTTCCGAGGTTGCCGCGGTTCAAGCTGGCAGTGTAGCACGTGTGGTGGGGCAGCATGGCGCCGAAGGGGGACAAGGCCAAGAAGGCGGAGAAGGCCGCAAAGGCAGTGAAGGGCACCGTGAGCAAGAAGGCGCGAAAGGTGCGCACCAAGGTCCGATTCTACCGACCGAAGACTTTGATCAAAGCACGCGACCCCAAGTACCCGCGCAAGTCGGTCGAATCCCGGGGCGACAAGCTCGACAAGTACCGCATCATTCAGTGCCCTGTGACCACCGAGTCGGCAATGAAGAAGATCGAGGAGATCAACACCCTCGTGTTTCTGGTGGACCTCAAGGCAACCAAGCCCAAGATCAAGGAGGCTGTCAAGCAGCTGTATGACGTGAAGTGTGCCAAGGTGAACACGCTCATCCGGCCAGACGGGCTCCGCAGCTGCATTTGGCTTCCCAAGAAAATTAGCTGTTAACTATTCACCTGACCATGTGAAGTGAGTGGCACGATCACGGACCACTGTCTCGGTGTGCCAGGAAGAAGAAGGCATACGTGCGCCTCACGCAGGACTATGATGCCCTGGACGTCGCCAACCG
>CAJNJA010000981.1:7015-18381 GCA_905231915.1 Symbiodinium necroappetens | reverse complement strand
CCCTAAACACTAATCCCCTAAACCCTAAACCCTAAAATTCCTAAAACCCCCCCTCCCTAACCACCGAAACCACGGGGCTCCTCGTCGTCACTGTGCCAGACTGACCTCTCCACTTCTCTGAGGGATGTGCCTGGGCGCACCCGTGGGCTAGTTCTTTCTGGGATTGCCTTATAGAATTTTAAACCCTAAACCCTATAAACCCCTAAAACCCCTAAAACCCTAAAACCCCTAAAACCCTAAACCCCTGAAGCCCTAAAACCCTAAAACCCTAGACCCCTAAACCCTGAACCATCAAAAAGGAACTACTTAGGAGCCTATGGGCGCAGAGTTCAGCGGATCAGCGAGGCGCCAAACGGGAACTCGGGAACTCCAGGCAACCCTGAGCTTAGGATTTAGGGGTTTAGGGTTTAGGTTTTAGTAGGGTTTTTGGGGCTTAGGGTTCAGGGTTCGGAGTTTGGGGTTTAGGGGTATTGGGCTTAGGGTTTAGGGTTTAGGGTTTTTACGGTTTTAGGGTTTAGGCTTAAGGGGTTTAGGGTTTATAAGGTTTTAGGGTTTTTGGGGCTTAGGGTTTCAGTGTTTAGGGCTTAGGGTTTAGGGTTTTAGGGTTTTTAGGGCTTTAGGGTTTGGGGCTTAAGGTTTAGGGTTCGGAGTTTAGGGCTTAGGGTTTAGGGTTCAGGGCTTTGGGTTTAGGGGCGAGAGTTCAGGGGTTTCAAACTTCAGGATGTAAGGGTGTGCAAACCGGAAAGTCCAAACCTAAACCCTGAACCCAACACCAATAAAAAGACGCGGAAAAGAACAATTCGGGGTCCTTATCTGGAAGCGGAGGTGAAGGATTTTCGCTAATTTAAGTAGACATCCTAGAAAACAAGCCGACCGACAAATAGGAAAACCGACGGGGTCTGCTTTGTAACTGTAAAACTGCACAACCATGCCCAAAAACCAAGCTCGATAAGGGGATGAAGGTAGATTCAGATAGATCGTACCCAGCTTGGGGAGCTTTCAAGCTTGTGGGGTTTAAAGTAGGGTTTAAGGGGTTTAGGGTTTAGGATCATCAGAGCTCTCACCTTATTCAAGGGCTCTGTCTTGTTTGCTTGTGAATCCCTGCGTTGAAGCCCTCTGATTCCCTCAACCTTAGTTTCCTACATCCCGAAACACCTTGCGGCAAATATTGTAGAGATCCGCAAAATCGTTGAGAATGAGAAAAACTGACGTAATGCGAATAGTTAGTTGATGACCCAAACTACATAGACCTTGTATAGCTATAAGAACAGAATATGTATGTATATACTGTATATGTATGTATGTATGTATGTATGTATGTATATATATATATATAGAGGTTTACATATGTGCATGCATACATACGTACCTACTTGCACACACACACACATATATATATAATATACACACACAGAGCAAAGCAAAGCCTCGTCTACTGATTACCGGCCCCTACCTTCCGTTGAGTCAAGCGGCGCCGTCGCGAGTCGAGCTGGAGAAGGTCCTTCGTCGTGACCGAGACAAGGGGGCCCCGGAAGTTTGATTGAAAACTTCCCAAAGGGGGCTTCGGATTTAGGGGTGTCGGATTTAGGGGTTTAGGGTTTCGGATTCAGGGGTTTCGGATTTAGGGGTTTAGGGCTTTGGGGTTTAGGGGTGTCGGATTTAGGGGTTTAGGGGTTCGGATTCAGGGGTTTCGGATTTAGGAGTTTAGGGCTTTGGGGTTTAGGGGTGTCGGATTTAGGGGTTTAGGGTTTCGGATTCAGGGGTTTCGGATTTAGGGGTTTAGGGGTTTGGGGTTTAAGGCTTACGCATCCTTTCCCAAAGGGTCCTGGGTACCGTTGCCGGGGGAGACATTCGCCAGATCATAGTACTGATTCCTAAATACTCCTGATATATAGAAACCCCACATTCTACTGCACAGGTACTTAGGAAACTTCGGGAATGGGGAAGGTTTCGAAATTTGGCGTGAAGGGTTCAAGGGATTTAGAGCTTCGGATTCAGGTTTGGCTTAATCAATGAGGTTCTGGGTTTTAGGGTTCCAGGGTCTATTGTTTACGGCTGTAGGGGTCCCGCAAGGTGGGATGCCTCTAACAGGGATCCGACCCTTTTTGAATCTACGCACGGTAGAAGCCAGAAAGTTGGAACATCATTATCCTCGTGCCCTTAAGGTAAAGCATGGGGAATCCCAGCACTAATCATCCTAAATCTATGTTCCAACTTTCTGGGATTCACCATACAGCATCCACGTAAGAATCTGGCAGGAGCCTCCCATGCGTTGTAACCCTCCCATGGAGCATTGCGGCAGGTTATGGGGTTTTTGTCTGGCTTTGTGTACAATATAATGGGAAGGCAAAAAGAGTGTGTAGAGTTCAGGGAGCTATAGTCAAAAGCCCAAGAGATTAGAGGTTGGGCTTGTAGGAGTCAAGGAGCAGTCGCCAACTACATAGCCCAAAGGGTCCAAAGTACCTATATAGTAGGATTTAGGGTTTCCATATTAGGAATTGTCATTATGATTTGGGAAAGTATCCCCCGTAACAGTACCTAGGACCCTTTGGGTAGGCATCTGGGTTTCTAGGGAAAGCTCCGCGGAACTCCCCAAACCCTAAACCCTACCTAAACCCTACACCCTAAACCCTAACCCCTGTGTCCTTCAGGATCTTCTTACCCGCCTGTGTGACAACCAAGGCATCAATGGCCTGCAGGGTCAGAGTCTTCCCAGAGAACCCAATAACCCCTTACTTATAAGGAATATATACCTTAAATCAAAATATTAAGGCCCCCTATATTTAAGGTATATTCCTCAATTAAGGGGTATTGGGTATTCTGGGTCTAATGCTGTTCCGCCTACCTGGACCCCAAATAATATCCTACCTGTTTAAGGACTTATGTAAAGAAACCATGATAGGGAGCCCAAACAGGGCGGTTTTCGTAGGGTGCAGGTGGGGTTGGGCTTTAGGGCTTTACGCCTCGGAGCTTAGTGATGCAAGGCTTTACGGGGATCAGATGCTTTTTTTGGGCTTTTTGCAATAAACCGAAAAGCCTCAAAACCCTAAACCTGTGAAGGATCACAGGGTTCATGGGGTTGGAGTGGACACCTGTTAGACCCAACCCTCCCATATATGGTTTATATAGGCCTTAGGGTTGAGCCAGAATACCCATGTCGGGGATATTTGTACAACTCATACGAGTTTGCTCAGCTTGCTTGGAACCTTTTTCCCCAAAACCCTGAAAAATCGGCAAAGCGGTAATTGGGCTGGTAGATTGGTTACCACCCAAAACAGCGCCAAGCCTGAGACTCTAAGCATTGGGGCCTGCAGTTGTTGGACCATGATGCCTTTGTTGGAGACGTGTACATTTTAGTGTGTCTGTGTGTACATCCTGCGATTCTCGATGTGCATGTAGGTAGGTAGGTAGGTAGGTAGGTAGGTAGGTAGGTAGGTAGGTAGGTAGGCAGGTAGGTAGGTAGGTAGGTAGGTAGGTATGCACGTATGCATGCTATGTATATATATACACACATATATACATATTTGTATCTGTATATATGTATATATGTAGATACAAAAGGACTTTAAGTTAATGTATTACTTAGACTCCAAAACCTCACTTGAAGGAGAACATAACCATAGGAAGCTGAGTCTTCCGAACAGCATGCATGAAGCTTTAAGAAATAAACAAAAGAGCTTCGCCGCTGCCGCTGCAGTCAGCGTAAAGCCCGGCAAAACTCGCTTAAAGCTACATCCTCAGCCCTAAACCCAAAACCCTAGCAATCATTTAGGGCTTAAGGAAATTTACCCTATGCTTCCAGAGGGACCTTATTGTTCGGTCCTTAAGGGGTCTAGGGCCCTGACAAAAAGGTCCTTGGAAGCATAGGGTTAGGGTTCAGGGTTTAAGGCAGGGCGAACCTGATCCAAGCTGCTTTGTGATGCCGCTAAGGTGTTCCTTGGGCTTGCAGGGCTCAGTACTTTTAGGGTTTAGGGTTTAGGGCTGTTAAGGTTTAGGGCCAATGGATCTTAAAGGCTTAGGGGTACTTAGACCCGGAAGTGCAATACCATTCTTGAACGGAAAGTCAGGACTCTAAAGACTTGTACGAAAAAAGCAAAGCAACGAAACAAATGGCTGCATTGCGAGATCTAAATGGTGTTGGTTGCCAGACAGGATAACAAAAGGCAGGCGTGGGTTTAGCCTTCTGCTTTTTTGGTACAGGACTTCGCGTTGGGTGGGTTAACGGATCTGAGACAAGTTTTGGGAGGCTACGATTACTTTGTGGTTTCTGGAGCATATGTGCCGGCGCACAGAAATTCCACTGGTTGGCCCTTTGAAGCCTCTGAAAAATATTAGTAAATAGGGTCCTCTTAAGCCCAATAAGGGAAAATCAAAAAAATCCCAAAGGCCTACCTAGTTCCATGCTGTCAAGCAAAAGCGGAGTTGTATACCCTCTCACTTTAATGCTGTTGTGCTGATGACTACATTAAGAGCAGAAGCTAAACCAATCCCACCAGCAAAGGGCAGCCGCTATTCTGGTGCAAACCACTGATAGCCATCTGCACCATCATGATACTTAACTAGGCCGATGATTTCTTTTTCCGAGAAACCAGCACCCATGTTAGAACTTTCTGTGCAAGATGAAAGCGAATTTCGGAAAGGAGCCAAAAAGATAAGGCGCCCAGCACTATGAAACTCTGAAGAGTCAGGCTGCCCTCTTGGGACATGTGCCACTGGGCCGCTCAGTGGGAAATCGCCCGCTCAGGAGAACGAACGTAAGGACACCCAGAGCCCAAATATCCTGGGCAGTTTCAGAGGAATGCAAAAAGACGGGTTCTGTCTCAGGAGCTCAGCTTAAGCTGACATAATATGCACTACTGGGCCTATCCTTACAACTTACATTGAGTCCCAGTATACAACAAGGACCCAACTTAGGGTGTCGAGCTAGGGCATCTCGGGGTTGGGTTGTAGCATTGCTAAATTTGGCAATGTAGGCTTGAATAGATCGTTGCATCTGCAACTTGCACAAACCATGCAACAATCTTACACCTATCAGTCATACACCTTGAAATCTCAACTCCGACTCCTTTAATCCGAACTGTCATCTTTAGAGGGCAGCCTATACCACCGATTGAAGAAGGCATGGACATAGTCTCGAAACCTCACAGTCCACGGTTTACATCTGCTTTTGTCTTAGGCTGATCCCTGCAACTGTGTCGAGCCTTGGACGCATGTCACACTCTCGCGCACCTACTGCTCCACACGCTAGTTCGCATTCACAATCCTCCCAAGTGGAACGAGAGTAATGTCGAAGCCTAAATAATTACCAATATTATTCCTTATCGTTCCTTATCATTCTTACACTATAAGGTACGTACCCCACGACCCTTTTCTAAAAGCGTTTTGGGTCACGCTTTGGGATTCAAGTTTTGGGGCTTGGAGTCTGGAGCATTACCTGCCAAGAATCGACAGCTTTGTCGTATCCTTGGCCTCGCCGAAGCACCTGTGACAAAGGCTTCCCAGGCACCGAAATTCTTACTGGTGTGACGACTCGTGTGCGCACACATACCCAATCCTACATACAAGAACCCTAAACCCTACAAAGCCTCTTCAGCCCGAATCTTAGTTTTGCTGGCCTCGGGGGCCACATACCGACGGCTGCCGACGCAGGACGTCGCCTCTGGAGAATTCTTGCAGAGGGATTCATGTTTGTGCATTTCGGGTTTGGTTCTTTAGGGGTTGCGGAGTGGCTTGGGGGTTTAAGGTTTAGGGTTTAGGGTTTGAGGGCTAGGTCAAAGATTATCGGGTTTGGGTATTCGGTAGGGTTATGTTCCTAGAGATTCGGTCCCAGCTGTTGCCAGGCTGCACAAATAGTTTCAGTCAGTGACAGGAAGAATTCGAGCTAATGTAGGGGCCTTAATAGTTAGAATAGGGCTTTGGGGTGTATTGTACTATGATATTACCATAAGGAACCCCCAAAATGGAATTGGTAATCATTTAGGCACCAAATTTAATAGGGGCAAACATGCGAAAACATCAACACCTCCGAGTCAGAGGTTTACTCCTACGAAACACGACAAAAAACACACAAAACTCCGTCCAATCCTCAAACCTGAATTTTCATGGGATTTGTCCACAACCCGAAACCGTTCGATCAGGGGCACGAGTGCGTATTCAATGGCCTCCAACCCTGGCGTGCACATACATGAACAACAAGTATGTACGTGTGTACGTGCATGCCATTACACATATATCTATACATACACACACATACATACCTACCTACCTACCTAACTACCTACCTACGTACATACGTATATACATATGTATACACATACACGAACAAAAAACATGATATGTAGATACATGTACATGTACATATATATATACACATATTTACATATATATATATATACATGCATACATACACACATGCATTCGGGTTCTCAAAAACACATTTGGGGCTTAGAGCTAAAGGACTTGGGCCTCGGCTCTTGGGCCTAGGGCCTAGGGCTTCATGATCGGGCTTTCTTGGGGCCTGACATGGCTTTTTTGCAGTGCTTCGCCAGCGTATAAACCCGTTTCGAAAGGCCCGGGCCACTGGGAATACAACTCCGTACAAGGAGTTCCCCCAAGTGCAATCTGACCCTCCATCTGGGGCTTTAACAACTATATATGTCCATTATGTCTGCCGGTTTGGGGAACTACATAGCCATGGCAGTCGCATTACGTTGTACCGGCTCGGGGTTCGTCAAGACAGTGCTTAACTCCACGTAATGTAGGGGCCTTAATAATTAGAATAGGGTTTTGGGGGCTCCTTATTGTAACTATAGTATAGTATACCCCAAACCCTATTCTAATTATTAAGGCCACTATACTAGGTAGGTATGACCTATTGGTCCTGATCCTTCAAGCATGACACCACAGGAATCACCTCCCTAAGATGGGAAGACCACATGATTTGACACAAGCAAGATTGTTTGAGTGTTTTTCAGAAACCAAGGTACGATGTACTTGGTGACAAAGCTTGTAGGGCAAAAGATGCGGGGTCTGCGTTTCACAGTCTAGAGCTTGGGACGTGTACAACGAAGTCTCCACCCTAAACCCTAAACCCTACCGTCTAGAACCCCAAAGCCACTCAGCCTGATCTTCCATGGGCCCCAGCGCTTTGGACCTAGCTTTTCATGTTTAGGGGACCGGTCAAATCCAAACCGCTGGTGTATGGGGCTCCGATGGTTTGGGGTGTACTTAATACGGGTTTAGGATTTAGGGATTAGGGGCCTAGAAAATTATTCCATGAAGCTATTTATTTTTTTTGGGGGGGGAGGGTTCCTTATGATCATTTTGGTACGATATACCCTAAAACCCCCTACATTATGGTCTCCATTGTGGTTCCTTTTGCTGGTTTAGCAAGCTTTGTATTTGGGCTCCTCTCAGGTAACCTAAAATAAGGAACTACAATGGAGACTAGAGGTAGGGATTACGGTTGAAGGTTTGAGTAAGCAGGTTTATCCATGGCAAACATGAAAGTGTCTATCGCTCCTGGGTGGTTTCGAACTGCGAAGGTCGGAAAGCCCAAAACTGTCTAATAATCCCTACCCATAGGCTCCTAAGTAGTTCCTTTTTTACGGCTCATATTTAGAATCCACAGGATCTACTAAGGAGCCTCTGAATAAACTCTAAAGTCTGAACCCCCCCTGTGGGCCCAAAGGGTCCTAGGTACTGTTATGGAGTTATGGGGCATACTTCCCCAAATCATGATCGTAATTCCTAATCTAGAAACCCTACCTTCTACCATAATAGGTGCTTAGGACCCCTTTGGGTGGGTCCTTTGCTTCACGAAAGGTGCAAGGGGCGGGCCTTCTCTGCCTCACGGTTTTAATTTTTTAGGCTTTTGGGTTTTGCCCTGAAAGCGCCGTGAGCCTGTATAGGGTAATTATAGGGTTTTGGGCTTCATGCATCTATTCAGAACAGGTCCTGCCTACTTCGGACCTAAAGTGCACTGTAGAGTCGAAGTGCACATACATGCGCATATGACCCGGTGAGGGCCCAAGAATACGGCCCCTGGAAGCATAGGGTTCCCAGACAGCATCTGTCAACGAACCTACGGAAGGGCTTCGGGCCGGGGTGTGAAATCGAAGCAGCTGCGGGCCCAAGCCCCTGGGCCCGACTCCCGAACTACGGCTTACAAGTATTTAGGGGTTTAGGGGTAGAGGTTTAGGGCCAAGGGGTTTGGGGGTTTAAGTGTTTCTGGATATAGCCAAGACCTTAGGAAGCACGTTAACGTATGTTAAGCTGCCACAGTGATACTTCAGAGGCAGGAACCCGGTAAAATGGATACCGGGTAATCGTACACTTATGCAATCTGGAACCCGAAACAGCCCTTCAAGAGCGAAGCAAAAAACATGTGAAGCCTGCTCTAAGTTTGAAGGCTAGCAGCAAGCCAAAATCACTGATCTTGACATTGTAGAGGAACTGACCATCCTCTCCGGTCTGTTTAGGGCTTCCCTCAAGGGTTCTTCTGAGGTTTTCTATGGGTTTGGTGGGATTTCAAAGGGGCTTCACAACACCTTCTAGGTTGCTACAGGGTGCTGGAGGTTCTCATCGGCTAGTAAAACTCCCTAAGCCCTAAACCCGAAACCCTGAACCCTAAACCCTGAATACCGGTCCAGGAGGGTATAGGAGCCACTAGTGCACCTTAGTTTTAGCCTCTTGCATCCTTCAAAGGCCCCTTTAAAGTGCTTCGCAGTGCTTCGTGGAGGGCTCTATGGAATTAGGGGCTGTAGTTGTCATTGCGGTACGTACATGTTCAGAAAAAGTCTTGTTAGAAAATGGTTTAGTCAAAAAACGCACAAGGCCACCAAAACAAAGAACTACAACGAAGATCGTAGGCAGGATGAGGATACAAAGAGCAAAACGCAAACACCGACTATTGAGGCAAAGCCATTTCCCTACACGAGGAGTAGCATGTGTCCCCACGGACGGCCCATAAGATTTTTTGAGGGGTTCACACCGAAACCCTAAGCTTACGTGTAAAAAACTCATGGCGCGGAAACCTTGCAGCTGCAGGTATTATATAGGGCTCGCAAAAAAATTAGAATAAGTTTTTGTGTAGATATCATACACTAAAGGTACAATCAGAAGACGTAATTGACGGACTAAGAGCTGTATTATTCCGGCCTCGACCACTGTAGACTCACAAGGGCTTCGAAGTCATTCCTCTAGCAGAGTTATATAAGCACTCTCGGAGGGGGGGGGGACAGTGTTACTAATTCCCTAAACCCTAAACTCCCTAAACCCTAAACCCTAAACCCTAAACTCCCTAAACCCTAAACCCTAAACTCCCTAAACTCCCTAAACCCTAAACTCCCCAAACCCTAAACTCCCCAAACCCTACTTCCGATTCCTACTTTGGGGATCAAGCTTGGCGGCCCTGGATCCGTTGTCTTGATCTAACATAGGGGCCTTGATGATTAGAGTAGGGCTTTGGGGTCCTTTCTAGTATCATTATAGTAAGGAACCCCTTGGGTAATTATTGAGGCCCCTATATTACATACATTTATGGGTTTAGGGTCACCTGAGCCACCATCTAAACATACATACTCGCCAGCCACTGGGGCTTCTGCATGTCTCTTTCCTCAAGCCCCTATCAGATAGCGGCCTGAAGAATCAGGGTTTAGTTTTTTTTTTTTTAAGGGTTTAGGGTTACAAGATCCCAATACCCTCCTTAAAACCGAAAGACTTGCATGCGAGACCCCACTCCACAGCTGCTGAACCCTGGCAGTGGAATCCCAAACCCCAAGCCGCCTTCAGAAAGCCCACTATGAGGAGGGTTTAGGGCTTAATTTGAGTTTAGGGAAGCCACGCAGGATGTTATGAGGGCGGTCTTGAGGGGTGTACCTATAGCCTCCACTGGAGTTCCTTTTGTGGTTATGTTGCTTGAAACCCTCACGAAGGATCCAAATCGTACACCTGGCTTGCCGAGAAGAGGTACTAACATGGAGACGATGGACTGGGGATCCGGGATTTAGGGTTTGGTTTAGGGTTTAGGGTTTTGGGTTTAGGGTTTAGGGTTTAGGGTTTTGGGTTTAGGGTTTTGGGTTTAGGGTTTAAAATAGGGTTTAGGGTTTAGGGTTTTTTGGACTCTTTAAGTCGCGGGCCTTTGCCGGCTGACTGTTGCAGATCAGCACGTTCTCGAGCCTTGGCGAGCTGTCATCCCACCAAAGCGGAAACTTTGTCAGGTTGGGTTCAACAAACAAAGTGCAGACACCCTGACGCTAATGCTCAACTCTCAAACCTAGACCATCGACACCATGGCAACAGTAGAAATTAGAAAAGCAACATAATGCGATTGGAAGTGTCGCGGGGGCCTGAATGTAAAAATCAATCTATCGAAATGCCAGAAACGTTTTGCAAAAACACGCCCTCGAGAACAGATTCTAAACACTGAAACCCTGCATCTTAAGCCGCTTCTCCATCATTGTCCCTGCGACGGCAGACTGGGGATTTGGTGGTCCAGGTTGAAAGATCTCTGCCAGTTCTATTGACATGGCATGGGTGTACTGCCTCGTGAAACGATCCAAGGAAGTCAGCATCGTTCGGCTCTTGGTGCAAGTCTTGAGGAGCCCCGTGAATTTTGGACATGTAGAGTAAACCCCAAAAAGTTGGAAACCGGATTGAGGACAAATTAGTGCTGGGATTTCCTATACATTGCTCTTAAGGGTTGAGGCTATTGGGTTTCCAACGTTTGGGCTTCTACTGTAGTCCTCCCCACGTATAAGTGCTCGTCAGCAGAGGGGAAAGACGCCTCACCGGCTACAAGCCGCAAAATAAACCAGTTTGTCTTGAACGTCAGCTGGAAAGCCAGATGGCCCTGTGACAGAACAAAAATTGTTGAGGCACATCATGCCCTAAACCGAGAAGCCCCTAAACCCTTAAAGGTTCTGTAGTCTGGTGCATAACGCCGCAGAGTCCGGAGCCTACCTCTCAGAGTTTGCAACATAATAACTTCCTGGCGAGGAGGGATATGACCCACAGAAAGCTTTACAACCGTAAGCCCTGAACCCAACCCCTAATTAAACGCATAGCTTAGGGTTTAGGGGTTACCCATAATGCCATAGGCTCCTAAGTAGTTCCTTTTTATGGTTCATATTCAGAATCCTCTAAGGTAATCCCAACAAAAACTACTAAGGAGCCTATGGGAAACCACCAACGATATCAAGGAGCTTGAGATCGCGGTGGATGACGTTCTTGGAATGCCTCCGGCAGGTGCAAAGAAGGGGCACGCCATGAAACACGTCAATGCGCGGACTAATGTGGGAACCTGATTAAGAAACCCTTTCCCCCTTAATAATTAGGGAAACCCATAGGCTCCTTAGTAGTTGCTT
>CAJNJA010000970.1:356-18382 GCA_905231915.1 Symbiodinium necroappetens | reverse complement strand
GGGGTAGCATATATATATATATACATGTACATAGATACATATATGTGTCGAGGTATACAGGGTTGCATGGCTCTAGTGGGTTTGTAAGGGGTATACAAGGCAGATCAGGGTTTACAAGAACTAAACTGGAGATTTGGACTACGCCTAAAGACTAAAGATAAGGATTCTAAATTACATCGGTTTGTTTCAGGGTTCTTGTGCTTTTTAATCAGGCTTTAGTCGGATTTCACCGGAGATTCGGATTATACTGGTGATAAAGGCATTCATTTTCAGGTTCGATAGGGTGCTTAAGGGCTACATAGAGGGTTTCAGGGTTCATCTGGGGGAATGTAGACCCCCCAAGAGAACACGTAAGCCTCGCATAGGCTGCGACATAGATCCAACTGGTGTGCTTGCTTTAAGCTCCCCTAAGGAAGGCAACCCCCCAGTTCAAAGGAAACCGAAAAACCTCACAAAAAAAAACACACACACACACAAACAAAAAAACGCTTTTCTAGAACGCCTGAAAAGAAACCCTGACTATAGAAGTCTTGCAGCACCCTGTAGAACCCGTATAGAACCCACATATAGGATCTATAGAACCTATACGGACCCACATGCTACGCCTTCTTGGACCGCTTCGGTGCCGGCGGGCGTTCGCACTCCGGCCTGGCCATGCCAAGGTAACCCGGGAGGATGGGGTTCTAAGACGGTTTTGAAAGGGCTGCATGGGTGTATCATAGGCTGCATGGGTGTATCATAGGAGTCTTTGTGCGGTTTCATCCAGGTTTTGTCTTGCAAGGTTATCCGGGTTCTATCAGCTTTCATGGTGGTTGAGGGACTTAGGGTCAGGGCGTCGGGGTCTAGGGCTTAAGCCAGTTGAGGCGCAATTCAACGCAAGATTGACGGCTGCGTTCTCTAAGGCTTCATTCTACCTTGTCGAAATTTGCGACAAGGATTCTTCAAGAGATTTGTAGACAGAGTGTTTTAGGGCCTCTAGGTGCTTCTTTTTGGGGCCTTCAGGTTACAGACTGCCTAGCAGCTAGTTATTTGGGATTCAGGATAGTGGTTACAGCAGAGTAGCACGGTTAGCAGTTGGGGAAGTATCTTGCATGATTGTGGCATAGATGGCACCGCAGGAGATGATGCTGACCATCATCTTCTTCTCTACAACCATACATAGACCAAGGCACTATGAGGCGTCTAAGGCTTACGATTGCTGCCGGCCTTCCTACTGGTACTCCTCGTGCTATCACTCCAAAAGCGATCATTGCTGATTACTATGACTACCCTACATTGCCCTGCCTCCTAAACACCTAAACCCGAAACCTACCCCTTAAAACCCTCAATCCCTAAACCCCATATAGGCCCTCAACCCAATGCCCCAAGCCCCCAAACCCTCAATTTGCTGCAAGCGGAGCGCAATGACATGGGACATCAGGGAGCACCGGTAGAGGAGTCTCATTTTTCAGTGTTTTGGAATGCCTCTAGAACCTAAATCCCTAAACACATAAACCCTAAACCTTTAAACTTTTTAAAGATTAAAGTTAGAACCCTAAACCCCTAAACCACCAAACCCTAGAACCCTAAAACCCTAAAACCCTAAACTCCTAAAGCCTAAACCCTAAAACCCTAAACAACTAGAGCCCAAACCCCTAAACCCTAAATCCTTTTTCGTCAGCAGTCGCCTGTCCACCTGTCAGGTGTGGTGCCAAGGGCTTCAGCATTTGGGTAGTTCTCTAAATTGGGGTCCCTCTTTAGTTCCCCAAAATAGTACGGCGCCCTGAATAAAAAAGGACCTTACAAGGGACCTAATTTAGAGAACTACCCATTCCGGGCTTTGTGAGTTATGGCTTGCGGTTAAAGGTTTCGGGCCATGGGTCCCTCGTCTAATGTTCAAGGTTGCTACCAAAGCTTAGTTTTTTGGGATGTAGGGGTCGAGGATTCGCCTCCCCCTCCCGCCCCGAAGATCCAAACAGGTTCCCTGGGACGCGTCGTAGAAGTCGGAAGGGTGATGTGCTACTCGCTCAGGATCGAAAACCTCCTGGGGTCTGGCTGCTTGTTTGGCTAGGATTTAGAGTTGGCCTTTTGAGCTTCTGAGCTATATGTGAAAAAACAGTTGCCTTCATTGTTATTTCTTAACTTCGCGGCGGCTTGCTGAAACAGCGTTTCTGAACAACAATGTTCACTCCTCGCTCAGAGCATTTGCTGTTAAACGTCTGTGAGTAACGTAGAAACTACGTTAGCTATGGATCGTGGGGAGAGCCACTACATAGTTGGTTCCGGGGGAGGGGGGAGGTGGAAGTGTCATATTTCATGTGGGGGCTTTCATGGGATACTGCTTGGACTGTAGAGTTTCGAGCAAAAGGGAAGCCGGCGTCAAGGAACGATCCCATAAGCCAGCACCATCACCACCATAGCTGCTCCATCCAGAGATTTTTAGACCCTAAACCCTAAACCTTACCTTGAACCCAGTTTGCTTTCGGGTAGTAGAGTAGTCACCAGAACACGCTTACAGATCCCTTAAAGGAACCCATAAAGGAACCTGAGTATAAAACCCCATTCTAGAACTTTTAAACGGAATCCTATAACAGCGAATCCCGAAACAAGAACAACACATTGGAAGGTCCAAGTAGCCTCAAACCCTGCGAAAGCCAGGGCAAGACTGAGGCCCAATGCTAGTATTTTTTCATAATATTTAGTACTATTCATTATTCGAGTATTATTCTAGTTCTGTTCACCATCCTAGTATTATTTCTACTATTACTATAAACTGCTTAAACCCCGAATGCTGAGTTTAAACCCCGAGGAAGAGATCCGGTCCTTGGGGAAGTTGGATCCATACTGCTGCAATCCCAGCTCCTTCTGTTGATGATATAAACCCTGCATGCATTGCCAATAATTCGGAGTATACTTTAATTCCCATAGCATGACCCATAAAAAGGAATATACCATAATTCCCATGGGTTAGGGTCCTTTTTGGTAATGCAGGATGTATATCATCAACAGTTTCAGCGGCTGTTACAGAGGGTTGGAGGCTGAAGGTGTAGCCACGGTACACCAACGGTTGAGGGTCGCGGGTTTAGGCTTTAGGGGTTTAGGCTTTCGGGGTTTAGGATTTAGGGGTTTAGGATTTAGGGTTTTAGGATTTAGGGGGTTGGGATTAGGGGTTTAGGATTTAGGGGCTTAGGATGTAGGGCCTAGGGTTTAGGCCTTGTCCGCATGCTTCAAACTTTCCGGGGCCATAGATAAGCAAGTGTGAATTCTTCGCGCTACCGCAGGACATTCTACGCCTACCCAGGAAGGCTGTACTGACACTCACCATATCCTGTGTTTACATCACCAGAACCCGCGCTGCTGAAACAAGAACGAACACGAATCATAACAAGAAAAAAGGAGTTAGTTTTACACAACTCTGCAATTTTGAGTCGGCGATTGCTTCCACATTGACCTGTAGTCGACTCACAACTCTCTACATGCCTCGGCCTAGAACTCAACAGCAAAAGCCCTCGAACTATGCGGAGCTTGCAAGTTGCAGTTCATGGGGTCCTTGACTCAGGTTGAACGGCTCTCCCCATTCATGTCTGCCTTGGGATCCCTCACTTTCTGAAACGCCTCCATAACAGAGTCAGTAGAGTTGCTCTACAGTATTGAACACTGCCGCCGCAAGATGATGCAAAAGTAGACTTTACACACATGACACTTCTTGCCGTGTTTCGTTGCTTTAGAGCTCAGGATCCGGGCTTCTATAGTTGGCGCTAAAAGCTTGGGGAACTTAGGCGACAAAAGATGCGGACAATGCCCATGTCCACATCGACTCTTCACAGACATAAATGAGATCGGCAACTACTTTCTGAACCCCGGCCGCAAATTCCCACGTCGAATCTACAGGTACCACCTAGAGAGTACAAATCCTACACGCCCTGAAACTGTACTCCGCATTACAGCCTCGACCTACAGCTTCGCGAGCTCTGAGGCTATGAGACTTCCAACACAAAGGCACTTGCCACCATCTAGTATAGGGGCCTGAAGAATTAGAATAATGTTTTGGAGAATACTATGCTACAACTACAATAAGGAAACCCCAAAATAGCACAGGTAACTATTACGGCCCCTATACGAAACCTCAAGCACAACAACACCCTGGCTCTGAAACCTAGATCGGCACTTCAAACCTCGAAAACCGAAGCCATGCGCCCCAAAACCTTATTATTTGGTGGTTTCCGAAAATAGGGGACCCCAATATAGTACCCTATAAACCCTAAACCCTAAACCCTGAACCCTAAACCCTACGAGACCCGAAGCCCTCAAACCAGCGCCTGAACCAACCGGTCTAAGATGTACGGGTTGGACCAGTCCCGGCTGGTCTGGGCGCAGGTTTGGGATTCAAGGTTTGAGGGTTTGGGGCTTAGGGCTTCAGGTACCAGTACGAGGGTTAAGTTTTGAGGATTTCCGGATTTTTCTTCGGATTCGGCTTGGAGGCCTGGGCGCCAGGATGGCACAAAGACAGCGACGATGCTCATTCTAACCTGTGGCTTGCTAATACCATTGTTTCTGTTTCGGGGGGATCGGGGATGAGGGGGGGGCGGGCAGGGGGGTGTGTTCAGGGCCTGGCCACCGTGGCACTTGGCGGAGATTGTTGTCAGCTTTCGTGGATAACTCTGGGTACTAACCACGCAAAAAATGTTGTGTTGTTCATAGCGATGCTGGGACTGATGATAAAAATGATGAGGAACCCTTTGCCTCAAGACATGTGGAGAAGTTTCTAGTGACGTAAAGAACTGCTAGGGATGATGATGATGATGATGTGGAGGAAGAAGAAGTCAAGACTTCAGCACCATCTCTGGTTGAACAGTCTGTCTCTAGAGGCGTGGCAGTGACTCCGGACATCAGGCTGCAGATTAAGTTGTTGCTGCAATTGATGATGATGATGATGCTGCTGCTGTTGATGATGATGATGATGGCGATATGATAATAGTGGTCATGGTGGTGAGGAAGAAGAAGAACACGCTGAACATTGTCATGTTCATGGTGCTGTGCGATTCTGATGGTGGTGCCGCAGATAGACATGATGATGCCGAGGATACCACTGTTTTTTCTAACGTCAACGGAGATGCAACAACGACCGACGCCGAGAACAACTGATCAGAACAAATAACAGTTGCGCAGGCGGATGGGGATGAACACAGTCTCTTTTCCTGGCACCACTCGTACGCACAAGTGGTAAGCAATGGCAGCACAACAAAATCTGTGTGATTCGGGAAATTAGGGCAGTCTTGTTTTCGCCGGGTTACATACGGACTCTCCATCCTACAGAATCCAACAGCCACAGTCATTGCCAGTGCTAACTGCAGCAAATGTTAAGCAACCCAGCGCGAAGCCTTGTCATGCGAAGCGACGGACCCGGAAAGCGTGCAAGTTCCAATGCAGCAGCGCCAAAGCTGAACAGCTTAATCAGAGCAACTCCCCGAAACCTTATTACGAGGTGTGCTGAGTTCAGGACGGGGGGCGGTCCTGAAGCAGGGCGCGCGCGAATCGCCTGCAGAAGTGTTGTCGGGGTATCTTGCTTCACAAAGCCCCAAAACATTCAAGGCTTGAGGCTACCATGGGACCCCTGGTGGTCGGAGGCCAGACCGAATCTAGCTAATTATAGCTTTACTCTTGCTACGGTTTAACCATACTTCCTCTTAAACTCACAGCCTTGGCCAGATCTGCTGCACTCGCCTCGCATCGTGCACATCCACACGTGCCATACTGTCAGCACTTGCCACCTCCTTGGTTGAAAAATCATCGGGAACGAACGTCGCTTCTGCGTTCTTCTTACTGTCGGACACCCAGAACCAAGCTCTGCAGCCTCCCCGGCGCCACTGGATCCCCTTCTGCGTCCCCAGCGGTTCAAAATGGAGCTTCCGCCTGGTTCGCAACCCCAACTCTTTGGCCACTTTTCGGGCCTTGCACTCGGCTTCCGCCTGAAAAAGCTCTTCAGTGGCGAGCGTGGCCTTTCAATACTACCGCTGCACCGGTCGGGTCTGGATCAAGGGCCTCTGCGTTGCACTGGGTGCTTTGCGTGTCTTTTGCAGCAGGTGCGTCTGGCGTGGAACAGAAGCAAGACACCAACAGGACGTTGAAGAAGAAGTTTCATCAGAGCGCAGGTGAGACTCGCCTGCGCTCTGATGAAATTTCTGCTTCAATGTCCTCGACGGTGTCTTGCTTTTGTTCCACTCCACACACGCACCCAGGGCTTCGACATTGCTCGCCCCACTCTGCCAGTCGCGACTGGAAAGATCGAAGTGAGATGTCCGGACTCTGATGTCCGATCGGCTCAGCCCGCTCATGCGGTTTAACTTGAGCCAGTAGACAAGCAAACTTATGCGTCGGCTTGGCTTCACGCGTGGATGGTGCTGGCCATGCGCCACCACTGTCACCCTCATCAGACTTAGTGTCAGCGGTAAGCCCACTACGACGACTCCAGATTGGATCCTCCAAAGTCCGGGCACCGCAAGCTCGAACCCCACAGCTTCATGCATGATCCCCAGTGCTCAAATCAAATCACGACCCCTCCTCCGGCAAAGAAGAGCACACAGCGAACACACCATCAAGCTGCATCCAACTGGGCATCATAATCATAATGATAGCTTTGACGGTAGCACTGCGACTATGAAGCCCTTCAAGCCCTTGAATAAACCTATTATACTGAAACACTTGGTAGCCAGCTGCTACGGCCACCTTTCAACCCCAAACCTCACAAACTCCCGCAAACTAAACCCTTAAACCCTAGACCCTAAACCACAAGCCTTTCACCTTCAACCCACAACTCTACAGAACACAACCCTACAACCCTAAAGCTTTTAAACCCCCGAACCCGAGAACCTGAAACTCCAAAACCCTCAACTCTCATAGACTTCCCCTCCCCGCCCCCAACACAGTAATATGGGAACCTGATTAAGAAACCCTGGGCCTTTATTAGTGTTCTTACTATGGACCCCATTCTATTTGGGGTTATAGGGTAAGGGTTTCTCAAACAGGTTGCTACATTTCTTCCTTATAGCAAACCTTAAAAGGAACCCTGCAGGTAACCAGGTAACCCTTGGATAGCACCGCTTCAAATTAAAGGGAACCCCCCCACACGAACCCCCGCAGCTCCGGAGGCCTTGGCAGGCTGCGCCAGCGTCGCTGCGACGCTGGGAGGCGGCCGACAGCTTTCCTTAGTAGTCTTGGAGATTGTAGGGTTTATATGGCGTATATGGCTTATAGTCTCTTTTTTTTAAGACCTTGAGATCCCTTGAGCTACAGTATTTGGAATCCTGGTACAAATAATCCTTAGCCCTTGTTCCAACTTTCTGGGGCTCTCTGTATTGGATTTGGAGATGTTAGGATTTAGGGTTTTGGGGCTTTTGGGGTTTGGGGCGTAGGCTGTGGGCTTTTGGGTTTGGGTTTTCGGGTTTAGGGTTGGGGTTCGAGGTTCAAGCTCTAAGGCCTTTGAATGGTATGTATACATTCCATTAGGCAGGGGTTCTGTGGTTGTTAGATTGGTCTTACCAGGGTTCTTTAAGGGGCCTTATAACGGTTCCTGAAGAGCTCTAGCAGGACGTTTTTGAGTGCCCAAATTCAAGGCCTTTGCAAAATGTTCTAGGATGTTGTTAATATTTGTTGCTGTAAAGGTTCAGGAACTTGTCGAAACCAATAGTTCAATCAAGGATTTTCTTCGGTAAGCTAAGGGTGCATACTGTTACATAACCGTCTGTGTTTTGAATATGTCTTTGTCTATGGCTAAAGGGCTTTCAAGTACGGAGTGATGCCTGTAAACTCTGCATATGTTTAGTCTAGACTAGGCTGGTTCACTTCGAGCACGGAAGGCCAGGACGTGTGATTCGGCATCGAGCTAGCTAGCCAAGCATCACTTCAACAGCAATGACTGAAACTCCCAAGACTCATTCAGAAGCCGTGTAGGTACTGTCAGGCTAAACCTTACACCCGCCACGCCTAGCAACTCCGTCCCATCCCTGAGCCCTCACGACTCACACCACGCCTGAACCCCAAACTCCCAAACCCAAATGGCAAAAAACCCTGTAGACCCGTAAACCCTACATCCTAAACCCTAACAGCCCTAACACCCTATACCCTAAACCCCCTATAGACCCTGAAACCCCTAAACCCTGAAACCCTAAACCCTGAAACCCCTAAACCCCGTCTGACACCCCCAAGCAACACCCGCAAACCTCCCTGAGCTTGGCTCGGGCGGCGAGCCGGAGGGAGGAGAGGAAGTAGGCGGAGAGGCCTAGCAGATTTTCAATAATTGGTCCATATAACAATTCGCAAGAAGCATCCCCGAAAACAGGTTCTATGAGGGCTCAGACGGTGAGATGTCTCGGGCTTACAGGGTTTAGGGTTCAGAGAAGTCGGATGTACGAACTGAAGTTATCCTTTCATCGCTTTTCTGATGTCTTTGCGAGGAGAACGACCCATAAAGTCTTAATGTCCAAAACCTGTCTACCCCAAACACAAGCACCCATCAAGGGAGCGGCCGCGGGGTGTCCTATGGAGCGAAGTAACTTAGGAATGACCGATTCAGATGCAGGTGCCATGCCAGGCGGGTACACAGTACAGGACAGGCGATGCAGGTGAATATGAATATGATGATGATGATGATGGTGACGATGACGGCGTTGCTAAGGATGGCACTGGCAATGACGATGATGGTGATGATGATGATGACGATGATGGTAATCCTGATAATAATGATGATGATGACGACGACGGTGATGATGATGATGATGATGATGCCGGCTCTGATGATGGTGATGATGGTGGTGATGATGATGATGATGGTGGTGTCATGATCATGGTGATGATGATAGCGACGATGATAACGGTGATGGTGGTCGGTGGTCGCGATCGACAACTATCTTTGCGTCAGCTATGGAAAATGCGAGTACTTGGAGCAATAGACGTTAAATCGCATGCCTTGAAAGTATAAGCGGTCGTGCGCACACAGCTTTCGGCCATAATTCAAAGGCCACAGTTTCCGAGAAACATCCGGGAGCCTTGGAGACAGGTGGGACGAGAGCCTCTGCCTGTCGGGGCACCCGAAGGCATAAAGTTTCAGGTGTCTATAGGCTTTTCAGGTATCAGGCTCAGGGTTTCCAGGTTTCAGGGCCGCGATGCGTGTTGAGAATTGTTGTGGTTTTGAGCTTTAGATTGGCCTTGAGACTGTATTTAGGCTTTTCAGGGCTTTCGAGGAGTTTTTGAAACTTTCAAGTCCTGAGGCGTCGATGAGCGTTGAGGTTTTGGGCTCAAGGGCTATCGATGAGTTTAGGGTCCTTTAGGCTCAGGATTTAAGGCTGGGGGCTCCTAAGAGTATTCCAGGGTGGGGGCTTGGGGGGGGCCTTGGAGTTTCGGGGAGCTTTATCCGTTCAGGGCCTGGGAATTGGCCGTTTGGGGCACGGCCGGAAAGAAGGTGATCGTTTGGAAGCCTACAATGTTACAACCTCGGCCTAGAAATAGAAACCCTCAACCCTAAACCCTAAAACCCTAAACCCTAACCCTAAAACCCTAAACCCTAAACCCTAAACACCCTAAACCCTAAACCCTAAAAACCCTAAACCCTAGAGTGCGAGGGAATTCCCCTCGAGACGCCTTCTCCCGCGGCTCTGCGTCTGGCGCTGCCTTGGCATCCTCGAGGTGCCGCCGCTCGGGAGCTGTGGCTGTAGGTGTATTTATAGGGCTTGGGGTTTAGGGTTATTTAGGGCTTAGGGTTTAGGGTTTAGGGGGGTTGAGGTAGGATTTTTTTGGGGGGCTGAGACTTGTTGGCTGGTAGAAGACTCTGGAGATGAAGTTTCTGGGTTTTAGAAGTTTAGGAGTTAGGGTCTTGGGAACCAGAGTTGAGATGCAAGGGGCCTTGCCCTGCAGCTTCGAACACTCCTGATACGATAAACCTCCTTCTAATAAGCCTACTTACGTTCTACTTACTAATGCCCCCTATAAAACCTAAACCCTAAACCTCTATGTAAGCCGTCGGTTTAGAGGACCGCTGGTTGAACATGCATTTTCTCAGTGCAAGTAAGTAGGGCTAAACGTACCTGAAACAGATGGGGACCCAAAGTAACTGCCAACTCTATCCTCAGGGTTCCTAAATCTGGGTTCTTGTAGGGGATTTTATTTAAGTTACAATAATGACGAAACCATATTGTTTACCATCGATCCCATTATGGTAACTTGAAGAACCCAGTTAATAAGTACATAATTTATGGGATCTTGCAGAGCCCTCAAAAACTTGATTAGGGCATTGGGGTATAGTAAAACAATATGACTATACCAGTGACTCTAAGGAATACTGTTGCTACTGATTGTTGCGACCCCCGCAGTGAAACAATATGCCCGGCACTCAACCCTCATCACTATGCCGAGTTTACGTTTTGGAGTTTCAGGTTCACAAAACCCAAGCACGTGTCGTCCTCAGTTGACGCATTCGGCTCCGCATCCTCATCAGAATCCTTGCTAGGGCCGCTAGGGTTTAGGGTTGAGGGCTTTCGGGAAGGAAAGCATGCAACAAAAACATTCCCCATGATCACGAACCAAGTAAGACCCAGCCCAGGACGTGAGTAGTCAGGAAGACCAATGTACTTCAGCCCTCATTTTAATGGAAGGCCTGAGCCCCAAACGTCAACCTAATCTAGCTGCGCTGTTTGAAGTTCAGGTCAGGATGACATCACTGTAGGTTTACCAGCTTCTGCGCCACCGGCTCAGGCCGTAAACAAGCTGCGGATGAAGAGCTGGTCCAGATCTTCAGATTTGGGACTTTCCGGAAATTAGGGTACCTTATTTTGGTGACCTTATAATCGGGATCCTACTATTTAGGGTACTATATTTGGTCCCCTATTTTCGGAATCCCCCCATTTATGACAGCTGTGAAGGCTTGCACAACCTGAACCACACATGCCAAACCTCGGCTATAGGTCCTGGTCTGCGGTACGAGCACTGTTTGTTCCTTTGGGGGGGGGTCGGGGCGCTTCTTCCTTGCGGGCCTCGTAATCGACGAGGCCCTGCATGGCGGCTGAGTGACGGATGAACCTATTGTGGGGGCGGGGTGATCTTAAATGATTAGAAAGGCTTTCGGGGCATGCCATGATATTGAGTAGGAACTATGAGGAGCACTGTCCGTAATATTTCCGATATTTCCGAGCTCTATATGACCTAGTCCTCTCGAACGACAGAGTTACTTGAGCAAGGCTGTCAAGCTCCCGACTGGGCTGCAATGGAAGGTCTGTCACAGCCTGTCTCAGCTCAACCAAACGGAATGGAAGGCCTTGCGGTCTGAACCTAAGCCGTGAGAACCCCAAGTCGATGTGTCGAATCATCCCAAAGCCCCGTATTTCTGCCGGGCCACTGCCTTTTTCCTAAATCTTTAATGGCACCCCATGCTAAAATCACGTGGCTCATGGATTCAGCAATTGAGCCATCAGGGATGCAAAGCTGCTCCAAGCCATGAGCAAGAAAACCTGATCAGAGCATGTCCCTAAAACGGTTTAGGGTTTAGGGTTTAGACCCTAGACCCTACACTCTAAACCGTGATCCCTAGGATTCGGTTCGTGTCTCCTAGGCCTGCTTGATGCGCGACACTCTCTGGCCCTCGTTACATCGGGGACTCCTAAAGTTCAGGGTTCTGTAATGCTAAACCGAAGCAGTGCCAATAGTGATGGCTTGGGGTTGAAGAGCAGACTAGAAGCAAGCAACAACGAAGGATGCCGGAGTCCTACCGGTTTCAGCAGCAGAGAAGACGCCCGGTTGCATGATATTGGGGGCTTCGGCTTAATGACCAGACTAGGCCCAGGCTTTTGTGGGGCTTTCGTGCTGCGAGTCTGTTCCGGAACCTTGAGGAACACCACAGCTGGCTCTTCAGGGCGTTTTGCTGGACCTTTCTCTCCGCGAGAACAGAGGCGGTCTGGTGAAACAAGCCGACTGCCTTTTTTGGGGTGTAGGGGTGTGGAGTTTATATAAGATAAGGTTCACGGTTTGTGACACTTTAAGGCGAGACTTTGGAGCACAGGCTGGAGACGTTGGGACTGCACCTGCTGTCAGCGGCTTGCGTTACGATGTCTCACCCTTACGACATATTACGACTGACGTTTAAGTTTTAAGGCTACGCTGGGCTTGCGACATTTGCCTTCATGACATGCTGAGCACAAGCTACTCCTTATATCGCCAGCTGAAGAGCTCAGCAGCAATCTATAGCCTGAAGACCATGGCTGAAACTGTAGGCCCAATGCTCAGAGTCCAAGTACTTTGCAAATGAGCAGGCTGCCGGATTTCAAATCGATCCAGTCGATGCTAAACTGATCTTCATGGGCCGTCATCTCATCTCACCTGGCAGCGGCCGTCAAGAGCCTTCTACCATTTCCCCGAGGGTCCAAAGTATCTGATAACTAGGCTTTGCAAAGGGTAAAGGTATTTAGGCAGTTCACTTTTGCGGGGTCGCAGACACATGGAAGGCTTGTTGGCCGAAGTCTGTTCACGCCATGTCGGGCACGAAAGAGAATTTGAACCAACGCCACAAAGGAGCGGACGAAGTTCGTTGTCAGTCACGGAGGGCTGGACCGTACGATGTGAAGAACACCTTTTTCTTGTTTTGATGTACGCTCTTCTCTGGTCTGGTTTCTTCTCGACTGTAGAAAACTTCAGCAACTTTGACTCGCGTCTTCTGAATTTACTCCTTCGCTAAGAGAGAATGTTATCTAGGAGCCTGCATCAAACGAATAGTAGACCCGTGCAGTGATCGGAAGGTTCGTAAACTTCCCTGGTGGTGCCAGGAAGGTGAGCTGTTGGGGCGCTCAGGGTTTGGTGCTTCTGAGGAGGGGTCTGGGCGCGACCCTAAACACCCTAAGCTCCAAGCCTCCAGACCCTAACGATGCACATGAAATCCAAAACCCTGAACCCTGAACCCTAACATCCTAAAGCCCTAAAGCCCTAAACCCTAAAGCTCGGAAAGCCCTAAGCCCATAGCACACCTAGGCCATCACGGTCGGGGACTGGCAGTCCGACGGACGATCTCGGGGGCTGAAGGGACTACTATGGCTTCGATTCGAGGGCTCAGGCTTTTACGGCATTAGTGTTTGGGGTTTGGGGTTTTTGTTTGGTTTAGTATGACGCTTTTTCAACTCCACGCAAGCATTGCGGTGATCTCTGCTGGTCTCTCATGGTGTCATGGACCCTTGATTCTTTGGCATTGTCTCAGCGCGCATGCCCTTGTTTGGGTTGTTTGATATGTCTGTTCGTTCGGCCTTCTTTCCTTGTAAGGAGCACGCGAGCTTAAGAATACCAAGGCATGCTATCACCGGGCAATCGGCAAAATGCGCAAAGGAATCAGCCTTCTAAGGCAAGGCCATTCTTCTCACGTGGCGCTGTTTCGGCGTCTTACCTGTTGGAGGTCAGAGGACTATAGAACGGCATGGTTGACTTGGGATCATTGACACATGTTCTGGAGAGGAGCCTTGCTGCTCTTCGGGGCTTTCTCCGTTGCTACTTCCTGTCGAGACACAAAGGTAGACCCCACGTCCTGCTGCAACTAACCCTAAAATCTCAGCTCCAAGCGCACGAACTCTCTCAGTCCTGCTTCAACCGCTTCTTCTTCATTTTCTGTTTCTTGGCTTTGTCGTCCTTCGGACTCAAGTCCTGGCAGGCGGAAGGAGGCTTCCTTGTCTGGAACTCTTTATAACGCCTGTAGCAGTCCAGTCCTCCTCGATCGTCGCTGGCCTGTGTGACCCAGGGGCACTCGTGGGGAAACCGGGCAGTTTCACATCAACCGCGTCATCTTCCTGGCACTTCGCCTGAGGGGGCTGGCACTTACACGCTTGCAGTACAGCAGAACCATTATATAAAGGCTTGATAAACACAGCATGGTGTTGGTCCTCCTTCTCCCCGCATTCCGGTTCTGACTCTGCGATCGCGTCCTGGCAAGGCTTTAGAAGGATGGTGAACGAAGACGGTGTCAGGCATCAGTCCTCGTTCTGCTCAGCTTCTGCCATGGGCATCACGTCCTGACAGCGCCCATGAGAAAAGACTGACTTATTATCAGCGCTCACTTGCGCCGGTCCGCCTTCGACCCGGAGGCGGCGCCCACCGTCGGCTTCTTGACCTTCTTGTTATTCTCCTGCACAGAAGGACCCACTATGAATCAAGTCGATGAAAAAACCCATAGGTGTTTACGCATGTCTGCTCTATAAGTCTATATGCGGTAAAGTAATGTCTCAAGCTGAGCATCGCTCGCTTGGAATAGTGCCTGGTACATAAACATTAGCCGATAAACAAAAAAGGCTAAGGTCGCTGTGAGTCATCACCAGAGACTACGCATGCATTGTTGGTTGAAGGTTCAGTGTGTTGCAGGGTCCTTCGCCAATGCAGTGTCTGCGGCCGCAACCTCTGCCACTTTCTCGGGCCCTGCAGCCTCTTGGGCCTGACTTGAGGGGCCTGGTGCCTTTGACTCCGGGATGACACAGAGCGATGTTTCATCCACTTCCAAGGCCAAGGTCGGATGTCCCACTACTTGCACCAGGTCATGCGCGACGTCTGCATGAGTACCCTCGAGCTGTGTTGGCAGTGCCATGTCGACTGACTGCACGACGTAGCCCGCAAACATGTACATGCTCAGGAAGGCGCTCAAGAACTGCAGCAACAGCTGACCTGCTGTTCGGACATTAAACCAAGCCGAGTAGGCCGTGACGCAACCGCAGAAGAAGGCTTCTGAGCGTTTTTCTTCCTTAGCTGTCAAGCATCTGTCACGAGAATCCACATCTACATCGTCCTACATCGCATGCCCGATTCAGGACTACATATCTGGACATGCACTTCATAGTGTGACTGGTGTGCCCTGTGCCCTATGATAAAGAGCTGGCCAGCTGCTTCAAGAAAGTCCAGGACATCTTGGCGCAAGATTCCACGGCGCACGCTGGCCTTCATCGCCTGCGATGTGATGGCAGGTTGATAGTGCCAATATTAACCTTGTTGGTATGGGCTTCAGCTGAAGGGAACCGCTTCGAAACAGCTTGTCCTGCCGCCGCCGCCGCCACCACCACCACCACCACCACCACCAGCACCACCGCTCGTGCAGCCAGCGATCGAACAATCCTACCTGCATTCCTTGCACTACAACTGCTTCAATGAACAACATGATCAGGAGGCTGGGGGTCTGTTAAATCTGCAGCGCGTTGGGGTGATTGATTTTGTAACAGCTTAAGGCTGCTACTGCTTATGCAATGGAGCCTCTCGGAGCCGCCATGGTGGGATGAGGCACATCTGTTTAAAGCAGCTGCGAGTCACCACGAAACTCATGACGAGTGCGAAGAAATAGTCCTGGGAGTAAAGGAAAATGCCTATGGTGTTTGCATCCAGGCCAACATCCAGCAGCATCAGGGCCACGCTCTGGTAAAGCCCCGGCGCTTGCCAGGGCCAGGCCAAGGCGGAAACTGGCTGGACTTTGATTCTCGGATGATCCAGATGCGCTGGGTTGAACTCTGCCTTGTCCTTCAGCAAGAGATTGTTGGACATCGTCAGTTGCTCGGACCTTGAAGGTCCAGTGCGCACAGGAAAACACTGTGCATACTGCGCGCAGCGGAAAAGTATCGCACCGAGCAGGCATAGCATGTACAGGCCCACACTGCCAATGGCGACATTTGGCAGCAGAGCCCAATTTTGTTCTACAGTGAGCTCAGGGCTCCACGGAAACCTAATGCGGTCCGACAGCAAGCTGTCTCTCAAATCAGGCCAATGGTATCTCTCCCAATCCGCGATCAGCGGGTTGGCGAGCACTGAAAATCCAGTCATCGTCCGTCCTCCGCCCCGCAACATGAACACAAATAATCCCATCAAAATGGCCGTGCGTGTGAAGGCAATCGCCTGGCTGGATAGATCGGTAGTGACCAGTGCACGCACCGGCACGCGGAAAATCTCCTTCGGTCCATGGAGGCATGCCGCAGGGAGGAAGTGGGCCAAAGTGACCAGTGGCACCCACCATTGTGGGTTCATCACGAGCAAAGCCCATCCGAAAAGAAAAACTGCGACCAAGGCCTCCATCCACCGCCATAGCTTTCGGAGCATCAGCCAGCTCCCACCACAAGCCCGTGCCACCAACATCGTTGCACCTTCCAAGAATTCCTCGCCATTCTCAGCCCGTTGCTCTCGTTGCCCCCACCTGAAAGATTGGAGTCGCTGCTCGAGAAGAACTTCAGCACCTGCAACTATACTAGCAATACTGGGGATGAGCCATGTCCTCCAGTCTTTCATGGTCAATGCGAGGACTTCAGCGCTCAGGAACCCCTTGAGAAAAGCTTGAGCATCTGGATCCTCCAGCATGTCCACCAGACGTTTACCTGAGGCGCTTCGCCAGCGAGCATCACCGCCGCATTGGAGCCAAAGCTCCAGCGACGGTTTCGACAGTTGGAATAGATCCCAACATTCCAAGTACACCGCAGCTTCCTGGAGACGATGGTCATGCATTGCGGAAGTGCCGTTACATCCTACATAGATCAGCGGGTTGCAGGGGGCGTCTTGGGCATCTTCCAGAATATTGAAGGGGCCGTCTGGCCAAGCTGCCCACAGCAGCTCTGCACTTCTCATATGGTTGAAGGCAACTGCCCGATGCAAGGGAGTCCAGCCCCCCTCGTCAACAGCCTGTGCACCGTCTGGCCAAGCTGCCAGCAGCAGCTCCACGATTTTCACCTGGTCGCTCGACGCTGCTTGGTGCAAGGGAGTCCAGCCCGAAATGTCCACGGCCTGCGTACCGTCTGGCCAAGCTGCCAACAGCAGCTCCGCTGTTTTCAATTTCGAACGGCCCCAAGTAGCTGCAGAATGCAAGGGTGTGTGGCCCCACTTGTCAACGGCCTGGACTCCATCGGGCCAAGCTGCCAGCAGCAGTTCCACAATTTTCGCATGGCCTTCGCTTGAAGCGTTGTGTAATAATGTCCTCTCATCCTCACCCCGAACGTTGCTCACATTCACACGTCCCGAGGCGATCAGCTCCTGGACTGTATCTTGGTCACCGTCAACCACTGCCTGCCGGAGCTCCTCATCGGTGGCTGCTGAGGCCAGGGCGGCGAAGGTGCACAGGAATAGCAGGGACGGCAGGACATGGTGGCTCGTGCTCAAAATCCTAACGCTGGGGCTCTGCTCGGCAGCAGACTGCGAGCGGCAGAAGCACTGTGTTAGAATAGCGGTCTCAGCAGTGCTTATATGTATTGCTCAAACACGTTCTATCTTCTCTAGATGTGACATGTATGATGTCGTATGATGCACCAACAACAGTTTAGATATACTAATACAATATGATTGCGTGAAGAGGCTGAGTTCTTCACCGAAAATGTCTTCGAGCCCCCTTTTCGTAAGAGCGACCCCACCTCACCACCTCGCTTGTGACCCAGCCTTTGCCCATATCTGGGAAATGCACTCATGCTAATTGCCTGGGATTTCAAAGGAATTTCATCACTTGGTGGGGGCAACGTCGAAGCCTGGGCCTCGGATTTCACGGGATTCTCACAGCTTGGCGCTGTGGCAGCGTGCGGCAAAGTCCCAACGAATTTTGGCACTGGTGGCAAAACCTTCTTGGTACAGTACTTGTATCTTGGCACAAGAGTTCGAGGAAACCTGGGTGTCACAATTATCCATCTCAGAACTTCCGATGCTGCAGTTGGTTCAGCACCAGACTCTCACCCCCCGACGACTGCTCATCAGCGTCTGATGAAGCATCGGAGGCACCGGCATCGGTTTCGTCCCCACTCTCCGCTGCCAACAACGTCAGAATGTCTTTCAGCAGCTGCCCCTCTCTGGACCTTATTATATCGGCACATGTACGTGCTAGCTGATCGTACATGTACATACTGCAGGGTACATCTACGCATGGAATCTACATAAATATATATATATATATGCTACCCCGCCCCCAAGAAGTACACCAATCCTCCTACGTGTAGCTTCTGGTGTATGACCCAGGTTTAACGTTAGGTCTTGAAGTTCCGAGGAGACAGCCTACGTATATCGGCAGAAGCCTTCATTCTCAATTC
>CAJNJA010000948.1:7810-18385 GCA_905231915.1 Symbiodinium necroappetens | reverse complement strand
GAACTTCACCATGCACTCTTATGTCCTACGCTTCATGCCTGGGCCGTGCCTTGGCTTTCAGGGCTTCGTGTTTGCAACCCTCGAGTAGGGATTGCGGCTTTGGGTTTGAGTTTCAAGGTTTAGTAGGTAAATTGGCTCTTGGGTGTAAGGCTTAACATGGCGGCCAGTTTAATCCAATCGGGGTCTATAATGCGTTCTGGGCCGGGCTTATTCAAGCCGGTCTGATTAATGCGTTTTTTGGGCCGGCGGATATTTGGTTGTGTTGCTTCCTTTTGCTAATGGTCAATCTCAAAGCACCCACAATTTGCTTCCCTGAAGCCCCAAGCTCTCCCTCAATCCTTAACCGCCTTTTGACCCTAAATCCTAAAAGCTTAGCCTTTATGTGCTATTACTGTACTGCTACTGTAGAACTGACTCCTACCGCAATACTACTGTACGGTTATTTTGCTACTGTACTGTACCACTGCTGTACTACGACTGTACTACTGTACAGAACCTTGTGGAGAGGAGTGTAGGCAAGAGGCAAGTGTCTTCAAAATGAAAGGCTTTTTAGTCTTGGTAGTTATCTTGGGGTGATCGAGGGCTTGATTTCGAGCTTTAGGTCATCCCCAAATCCCGCTACAGAGCTCTAGGTACCCCTGAACCCTCGTGCTGCACTACTGTACTACTACTGTACTGCTACTGTACTACTAGTTACTACTGCTGTACTAGTGCTGTACTACACTGTTCTACTGTACTACTACTGTACTGTAGTACTACTACCATACTACTGTACTATTACTCTACTTGGTACTGTACCAATACTGTACTACGAATGGCTACTACTGTGCTACCACTGCACTACGGAACTCCTGCAGAACTCCTGCTGCACTACTGCACCACTACTGTACTACTACTGTACTACTACACCCAAGCCCTCCCCGAAGCCCTGGGACGCCTTAAGGGGGTCGCGGGCACAGATTAATCAAACCGCCAACTTTTGGTCGGGAGGGGGGGTTCCCCCCCGTAAAATATGCCGGCACATTAATCAGGGCTCAGGGTTCAAAGCTCGGGGTTTGGAAACTTGAACCCTGGGCACTGAAGCCAAAAACGCTGAACGAGGCCGACAGCAGCATGGCGTGGCCTCAATGATGGGAACCGCGATGGTGCCCCAGCTGTCGCCGGCAATGACAGTCTTGAACCTCAGGCCCAAAAAGGTAAGGTCCAGTAAATTTAGGATTTCGTCGTAGAAGCCTGAATATGTACACCGGTTTCTGAAGTTTGGGGTGTATTCCAACATCACCAAAGAAGATTACTGGGGAATAGCTTTACCTTTTCAATTCTGGTTCACTTGCCTCCTGAGTAGAGAATGGCGCGGGTGATCCCTGCAGTCCCGGATGAATCCTCCATAACCATCGGGTTTGGGGCTTAAGGGATCCCTTGCCCCAAAATCCCCTAAACCCTAAACCCCAAAAGATGCCCCAAAAAGCGCGATGGAAGCCCCAATCTGCTTGGGATTGACAGTGATGTCAGCAGGGTCGGGTGTGTTTCAAAGGAGGGGAAGGGATCCCTGCACCCCAAAACTCCGAAGTTTAGGGTTTAGGGTTTAGGGGTTTAGAGTTCGAAGCCTTAACACCTGCAGCCCGAAACCCCAACAGGCTGTTCGCAGGCCTTCACGCACCTCATGGCCTACACTCTCTGCCAGGCCGCTGGCAACACTGAGGGCACCCTTCTATGCAAGATGCTTCAACTCAGCTCAATCTTTACATTGATGGCATTATCCCTCCCCCACTGCCCCGGTAAGAACAGCAGGAGGGAGAGGTTTCAATTGGTAACAGACCGCTGCTCGTTTGGGCTTCTTGGAATAGGGCTCAGGATGGCCATCCAGTGGGCTTTATATACAGTAGCGAGGGTCATCCGAAAGCCTTAAGCCGAAGCCCCTATCATCTCTAAACCTTACACCCCAAAACCCTAAACCTCTAAACCCTAAACCCTCAACCCTAAACCCCTAAACCCTAAACCCTAAACTCTCCACATCTCAGCCCCTGAAGATGATTTTTGGCATGGCCTGCAATGTTTTGGGGCCCACCATCCCCTGGCTGGCCGGCAGAGCCGGGGTGCAGCCGGAAGCTTTGGGACTCCTGCCGTTTCTGGGGCAACGTATATGTTTAAGGTTTAGGGTTTAGGGTTTTACGGGTTTGGGGTGCCAATAACGTTCTGGGCGAAAGTTTTGACCGAAATGGTTTGACCGAAATGTTTTGACCAGGTTTTCTGACTGAAACCTGTTTTTGGAATTGGTGGGCCTGGGCTGGGCTGGGCCTGGCTGGGCTGGATTCGGAAATTGGTTTATCAGAAAATGGAGCGATTTTGTCACGACCGAAAAAATTAGGTTTCCGGACGGCCATCAGCCAGAAGCAATGTGCTATTTATTTCTGTCTTGCGGGTTTATGGTTTGGGGTTTAAGGTTCAGGGGATTGTGTTTTTGCGGGTCCGGGTGGGGGGGGTTGGGGTTTGGGGGTTGGGCGGGGCGGATGGGGTGTGGGGTTTAGGACGTTTCGGGTTTGGGGAATAGGGCCTCTGAAGTTATTATAGGTCGGGTATTCTGTATTCTTGGGATTGTGCTTGTACCTCACCGTTTTGTAGTAGACTCGACTTGGTCCTTGCAACCTCCCCGCCCTACGGGTTCTTCGCCAAACGGTGAACCCCACGACGACAACGTGGAAGCCTCTCGGTGCCGTGTGCGAGTTTGAGGCTCGCATCTCTGAGCCCCAACTCTTGAAAAACCCCAAACCCCAAGCCGTAACACCTGACCTTCGCAACCCTAAGCGCCAAAACCCTAGAAGTAGAGCCTAAACCGTTTGGGCCAGGTTAGTGCAGACTTTCGTCTGCATCCTCTCAGGGCTCGCATCCACATCTGTGGCCTTGGTCCCCAGGAAACACCACCACCGGCTCCCTGGGAGCCTGAATGGAGTATTTAGGGTTTAGGCTTTATAGGGCTTAGAGGGGGCTTAACACTTAGAATAGGGCTTCTACATTAGATTCGAGCTCGATTTTGGGGGTTTTGGATTTCCTTGATAGCTAGGCGGTCTATACAGGTGGTGGTGGTGGTGGTGGTGGTGGTGCGAAGTCTCGGGGGCAAAGGACCTGCATGGCCTGAGGGTGTCAAGCTGGTCAATGGGTCGTGCCGCATGGTGCTGCGGGATATGAGGATGCTGGCAAAGCAGTGGGTCCGAGGTTGCGGGAAGGACTCTGCACATGGCGCCTCTGGTTGATGTTTTGGGTTCGTTCGTCGTGATTCTGTTGAGGGTGCCAGACGGTGCACGGTCTTTGCCTGTGTGCTCGGGTTGTGAATGCTACAAATGCTTGGTAAAGATTGGCACGGTCTTTGCCTCTGTGCTCGGGTTGTGAATGCTACAAATGCTTGGTAAAGATTGGTGCTTTCCAAACTGGCTTAGGCTCCTTGCCGGGCTGCTGCTGTGGCTTAGTGCCTTCTTCCTGCTGTTGCCCGCAGCCAGCGGGTCCCTGCCGGCTCTCTTGGCTACCTTTGGTGCCATGGTCTGGCCAAGGCCATGGATCTCACAGATGACATCTCTCCTGGTTGCAAATCTCTATGAGGACCCAAGTCACGGGAGTGCGTCACAGAGCTTCAGCAAAGGCGGCTTTGCAGCTGGCTGTGTGGTGATCGTCCTGTTGGAGGAGCTCTCCTCAAGTACTTGCGGCACAGAAGGTACATTCTATGCTGCCGCCGCCTCCACCGCATTATCTGCTTTTCTCCTCATAGGTGTGGGAGAACCGAAACCCCAGCAAGAGGCCCGCCATGCAGGACAGCAACACCCTGCAAGGTGCTTGGTGCTGAAGTGCTGCATGTTGTGCCTGGGATGTCATGGGGATTGGGTCGCAAATTTGCCATAAGTTCAAGAGGTTGGTTCAACAGTGCATTTCCCTTATTCCTAGCAGCTACCCTAAATGTGAAGCTGTAGACCTGAAGCCTCAAGAGCTGCCAAGTGCAGGTACGGCCTATCCATGGGCCTTGAGGCTGCCGTAGGATTCTGGCTGATCACGGTGATGACCCGGATGCTGGCTGCTATTAGGAAACTCATTTCAGTTGCCATGCTCTGGATTTTGGTCGCTACTGGAATTTGCTTCTTATGATCGCCTCTTCTTTAGCTCTTTTACCGCAGCTCAGGACGGGCTTCGACTCTGCTGTAGCTAGTGCCAGCAACGTGGCCTTCTACATGCTTTTCGCCGTCAGCCGTCTGGTTTTCACGCCTTGCCTTTGCCATCGCCTTCGCCCGCGACCGACCACTGTGATAATGGGAGGGGCCTTTGTTGCTTTACTTTGTTGCGTTCCAGCTACGCTTTGGCCACGCTGGCTGCCTGCAGTGTCCCTGGGTCATTGTTGCATTCGATTTAAAGGCTAGACATGTTGCCCCAGTTAAGTTGAGGGAATGTCATCAGCGTGCCACAGACACAGGCTCTAGCTTTGAGTTCACAGTGATCCAGGTTGCTGGCTGTAGCTGGCATACCGCTGGGCCTTGGGCCCGTGCAGCCGATGACAATCAGCTTGCTCAAGAGTCAGGGGGAGATGACGAACGTCCACACTGGTATGTTGTCTATTGCCTGCACTGTAGGCTCTGGTGCCGGCCCCTTCCTGATGAGTCAAGTGCTTCAGGCGCCTTGTCTTTAGCTGGGAATGCTTGTGAAAGAATGCGGCTGGGTTCACAAGACAACTACCCTCGTCACTGCAAGAGACCACAGTTCCACCACAGTTCCGTCTGGCCTTCAGGCTTTTGGTCTTGAGACCTTCTTCCGAGCATTCACGGCAACCTTGCTGCTGCTCCTGCTTCTGCCAGCCATGATGCTTGGCCGACATTGCGCGGCTGCGAAAATTCGGGCATACCCTGTTTCCAGTATTTCTAGTGGTGTTCCCATGTTCATGTCCACGTCGGAAGTCTTCAATGCTGAGACATCAGGACAGAACCCGGCTTATGGTCAAGCAAGAAGGAAGTCCCAGCGACCACGGTCTCGGATCAAGGACCTGTGGAAGGCAGCAATAGCTGTTGACAGACTGCTGTAGACAAAGGTTTCGGAAACCTGAATCCTGTTGTTGCATGTTGAGGTTTTGCTCTTAATGCTTTAGTAACTCCAATATCGAAGGTATGCTAACCGTCAAGGGTTTGTGTACGAACACTGTGTCGCATTCGCGCAGCCCCTGTGGCGACTCTCCCAGCGGAGCCCTGATATGGTATGCTGAGGCATCAAATCCCTGGACCCCTGGACCCGAAACCCCAAACTTGCTAATTTCTAAGCAATTTCGATCTGCTACCTTTGGGACCCGTGAGCTCCTGCAGTTCGTAAAGCAGTTTTTCTCCCGGTGAAGCGTCAACGCGTTCAGCGACTATGTTTTGTAGCCGCCAAACAAATCCTTTCTAAGGATGGGGGCCTAATATCAGGTGGAGGGGATGATCTAGTCTGACAATTCAGGTTCCCGATAAACCTGTCAAGTTTTGAGAGCAGGCAGACTGACTTTGCTTGCTCACCAATGGAATTCATGCAGCACGAAAGGACGTTGACCTCTCGAAGGGGTACTTCCAGAGGGGTACTTCCAGTTTTGTCTTAGGGTGGGGTGGCGGAGTGAATCATCGAACCCCACTCCACTTGTCCTTGAGTCTTCGTATTGCCGCTAGTTGTACAGCCTGCTGCAGCCGGTCTTGGTGCTCATCCAGGGTTCTTGGAATGGATTACGTGGATAATCCCAACTTTTTCTAGCGACTGTAATGAGTCTTCTCAATTTGCACCTTTCCCATCCTTAGCTGAGCACTAGGCCACTATTCAGTGGAGGGCTTACTTACAGTGCAGCGCCAACGTAATGTAGAAGCATTGACAATAATTGGGGAGGTATGCTGATACCCGATGGTTTGGCCCCTACACCCTAAACGTTGTTCTCATTGTTTAGGCCCTACATGACAGTTGGCACTGCAAGGGCCCTACGCGAGGGTAGACTTTCAAACCTCTGGAAAAAGGCTTGTGTTGGTGTGATTAGATGAAAATCACGCCGTAGAGCGTAGACTTTCTGGAAGACTTTGTGACACATCATGAGCTCGTTTAAGCTGGTTGAAAGCACTGGTTCGACACACGTCAACATCAAGAGCTCGCTCAACAGTTGAGCAGTCTAGCCCTAAACCCTAAATCCTAAACCCTAAAAAAAACCAGTCTAGCCTACTCCAAGCCTCCTCCGCAAGCTTTGGGTCGCTGGCATTTCTACTGAGGTCCTTGCTGCCACCCTTTGCCGGCGCGAGAGCCCTCGTACTTCACCAGATGCGACGTAGCTACTTACATGTGTGTAATACATACACATATACACATATGTACATATATATATATGTATGACACATGAGATTGTAAGAATTATCGTTAATGTAGTTTAGTGTAGAGGGCAGTTGTTGAGCCAGAACCCCCAAGATCGATAGGGGATGCGCTAAAACGATAGGGTTACTTATACTTTGGTCCCTGCAAATGCATTAGGCGAATTCCTCGGAAAACGACAGGGGACGCACTAGTTCAAAAACATAAGCAGCATGAACAAGTAATTTTGACGCCGACTCATATATTTACGTGCACACATATATAAAGTTTATATGTATGTATGTATGTATGTATGTATGTATGTATGTATGTATGTGTGTGTGTGTGTGTAAGTATGTCTTGTCATGTAATGTAATATAATATAATGTAAAAATGTGCAAATATGAAATATATAAGTATATATATATACATATGGCGCAATATAATTTGATAATCGAATAATTAAAAATTATGATTTAAATCTATTCTTTTCAAAATTATCGATATTCTTTGATTTTATTACAAAAATATATATATATATTGATAACTTATAATTTTAAGCCGTCATGAATAAATATAAATTATGTAGCTTTATTCCGCATATGATGAGAAGAATTGAAAAATATAATTCCTTGAAAGATTTAGAAAGATATTTTCGTTTTAAATATCTTTATTAATTCCGATTATATAATGAATATAATTTCTATTTATAATTCGAATCTAGATTCATCTATTAATACAACAAATATCTCTTATTTACTAATTCAAATAAATTAAATATTTCTATTCTGATATTTCTACGATAAAAATATTATCGCGATTTATTTTAAAAATATGATCTCGAAAATGATTTTGCAGGATTTAGGGAAGTATGAAAATATTTAAATGAGTTACGGTCAAAACCCCGTTAGTCTAGGTTGTATTTTGGAATAAAATTTTGGATTATGAGGGCGACCGTAACTACATGTATATGTTGAACAGAGTTAGAGGAAACGTTCGTGTGGGCTTGGCCGATTACCGATATATCGCCCGATAACTTCTAGCGGTCGTGTATAACTCGACATAGTGGCTGCTATTATTAATTATAGGCAAGTAATCTCGAGAGTTACTCTACTGTACTTGCGTTTGTAAACGTCTTAATCGTTAGAGCGAAGGGTAGTCCGGAGAGCTATATTTAACGCCGAATTTCGGGTTTTGGATAAGAATATAGTTACCCTAATAGATACCCAGCCTGCACATATTGAAGCCCGCGACTCTGTAGCCCCTTAATCCGTCCACTTAGATTGGCATTTTCGTTAATATATATATATGAATGAATGTAAGTATCTATGTTTCTTTATCTGTGCTTGTCTAGGTATATGTATGCACATATATATATGTATATATACACATATATATTATCTTGTACATATATGCTCTGTATATATATGTGGTCTTTAGATTTTATTCGGTGGTCGTAAGTAGATATATCGATTGAGGTATAGGATAATGGTGGCGCTAGAATAGAGTTTTGATGATGATTAAATTTTATATAAAAATGAAAATAATATATAAATAATTCGAATAAATATTAAATGATAATTAAATTTGAATGATGATATGATAAAATCTTATTCTTTATTAGTTGATTGATATATCGTTTCGCGATTTTTCTTCGGCAAATTTTAATTTTCTCGGGTTAAAAAGTCGATTTTTTTTGTTATTTTGGAACGCGTTTTATTCTTAGAAAATGAATAGGTATTATTGCTGAGGCGTTTAAATCCTAGGTCACTTTCCTGTAGTGGGTTGAGGTGTATGACGTATGCACGCGCAGCTGTATCTCCTATAGGCCTGCTGGCCCGAGATGCCCTAACAACACTTGTAAAGTCTCCTGCTTGGGATGCTCCCGCTGTGGTGGTGGCTCTCTTGTGTCTGTGGGAGTGCAACCTGGTTGCATGCTGTTGGCCGCTCTTTGGGAAAGGATAAGATGGCATGTTGCGGTACAGGCTTTTAAGGGGTTTGTGGAAGATCTTCACCGGCTCGGCTCTTTAGAAACCGACACAGGGCTCTTCGGCACAAGTTGTGTTTCAAACTTCGAGCTGTCTTGGATTCTGGTTGTAATACGAAGGGCTGCCACGCACTTGCACATGAACCGGGCGTTCCCTCTATAGAAGCTTCTTTTGCCGAGGGTTACGCAGTATTCTTGACGAGCTTCGTTGAGAAGTCCAAGCTCCCTTTCGCTAGAGCTATAGCTTCAGGCGAGTTTAGGGGGCCGAACCCAGGACGCCGCGACCTATTCTCTCTGCCGCGCCTTCGAAGTTGGCCAGCTTGTATTGCTGATGGAGAGCAGAACCGCAATGGTCTTTTAGCTTGTGCAGACTTGTGCTGTGCAGCATTGAATTACTTGAGCGATGGCATGTCAGAAACATCGGGCTCTCGGTTGGGATAAGGCTGCACAGCTGCCCAGAGGGCTGTGTAAGAGCATATTTATTAGCGAGTGGTCCGGTTCTGCACCCGCCTAAACTCCACCAGTGACGGGCCGTTCTCCTATAAGGGATCGCTGCAGACTTTTGGGCGAAACAGCGCAGACTACGAACGCATTCGCGGTGGCGATATGGACCTGCCGACTCGCGCAGTTACGTGTGACCCTGGCAACCTCGTGGGTCCTGGACTGTGGCAGATTATATATACGCCAGGAACTATTTTTGAAGAGTATCAATTTTTCCAATAGTGTTTGGGCTTCACCAAGACTTTCGGTATCGAGAGGAAGGAGTACATTGATCTTACTTGCAGAGAGCTGTGGTGCAAGAAGCTTCGCCTACGCACGCAAGTGTTTGGTGTTGCTGGGGTTTTTGCAGCAGCCAAGAGCACCAAAGGCCGCCAGCGGAAGATCTGGGATGGCTCCGTCCTCTCCGAACGTGCTACTCAGCCTCTTAAGCCCCACCGACTGGCGAATCCAAGTTCTTTTCTCGACATCGTGGTCCGTCGTGGCGAACGCTTGTACATGTCAAAGCGAGACGCTGCAACTTACTTTGATTTGCTTGCAGTCCCCGCAGATCTGTAGCCTTGGTTTGGCCAGGAGCCTATAGTATTGCACGAGTTTCTGTCACAAGGAAGATTCGCACTCGCCGAAGTCATTGGCTTTATTGACGACCTTCCTCAGGGAGAAGGATTGCTGGCGTAGACGCTGCTTTTTCCGGTATATGCTGCTTGGCCCATGGGTTTTAGTTGGTCCTCCTGTGTGGCGCAGTCGAACACCATCGGCTTGTTGGTGGATACAGGCGTTGATCCGCGTTGCATCTTCAGCTTGGACCACACGTTATCTGGCTCGTAGGAGGAACTGTGCGCCGTGGCCACTGACGACACCCTGTTCTTTTATCGGTGCCCTTTTAAGGGGCGTCGCACATTGTCCAAGCTGGACAAAGTGTTTGACAAGAATGGTGTTGCCAGGAACGTCAACAAGGACATCTCACTGGCAGCTGAAATGACTGCGCTAGGCTGTGACATTTCAGCTGCGCCGCCATTGGTGGAGCCATGCAAGCGAAAGCTGGTCAAGTTTGTGGCCGCTGTGTGTGACTTGCTGGAGGCCCCAACTGCCAGCCCTGTGGTGGTTAACAGCGTCCTGGGTACAGCTCAGTGGTTCTGTCTACTGCAACGGAGTTTGTTCAGCATTTTTAATGCAATCTACAGGTTCGTGCAGCTGGAGCCCTCATGGAAGCCAGCTCTTCTGCCAGCCGCTATGAAAAACGAACTGCTCGTATGCCTGGTGCTTTCACCACTGCTCCCAGCAGCTTTAGACAGGCCCTTTCTCTCTGAGCTCTTGGCCTGTGACGCTGCGCCGCAGTACGGCTTTGGTGTGTGCTCGCTTGCATGTGGGCGCAAGGTCGTTGAAGAAGTGGGTCGCTACACTGAGCGGCGCGGTGACTACGTGCGATTGCAAGCTGCAGCAGGGGATGAACCTGAAGTGCCCAGGCTTGGAGTTCCACGGAGGTTGCCGTTTTGCAAGGGCGACTTCAAGCCTCTTATCTCTACTCAGGCAAAGTGGCCCGCCCACTCCGGAGTTCTGGAGTGCCATGGTGTGCTGCTGACGGTGAAGTGGGTGTGCCGCAGTCGCTCACGATAGGGCCATCGAGTCGTTATTCTCGTGGATGCCAAAGCAGCCATCGGCAGCATCAGCAAAGGCCGAAGCTCAGCAGGCAGCTTGCGCCGTGTGCTTCGCAACATAGCGGCGCACACCCTCGCGTGCAACCTCTTGCTGAGGCTCGTGTACAT
>CAJNJA010000937.1:0-18387 GCA_905231915.1 Symbiodinium necroappetens | reverse complement strand
ATGTACAGCAGAATTACACAGACAGAGACCTACCTATCGACCTTCAAACACATACATGTACACGTACAGATACTACTGGCTGGGCGACTCATGGTTTCAATGGATTTCAAGATAAAGCTGCGGCTGGGCGACGTTGCATTGGAGTCGCATGCGTTGCTCGGCACCTGGAGGTAGTTGTTGCCGACTTCTTCACTGCTGTCTCCGAACAGTCAAAGGAGTCTTCCAGGCCTTGATGCCAGCAGCCACATGGATTCTTGCCTGGGTGCCCGCTCCGACGGTGACGTCACAAAGAGACGCTCACCACTTCGATTCGACGCGCCAAGTACCAAGGCCTGCACAAGCGGCTCTTGAGTCGCAGCTGCCACGGCAGCATCGAAAGAGGCCGGTTCCTGACCCAATGCGATACGTCTAAAGTGCGTCAGTCGCGTTAAGGTCGGCCTGGGATGCCAATGTAGCCGTAGCCGTAATCGCTGCAACCTGTGCGTAGGCGTAGGGGGACGTTTCGCGGCGTTTGCTTCCTCATGAATCGCGACATCTGATTCACTCTGGGCAACGAGGATCCCATAGTAAAGCCAAAATGGCCAGCGCATGCGCTGAATTCTCCAACACGAATCGACCTGCACAGTGAATGGCTCACCCAGCCGGGTGTCGAATGGTGTTCCCTGCATTCATACTCAGGCCTTCAAAATCGAAACTACCGGGAGCAACAAAGCGACTGAGTAAAGCTCTTGTTGTCCTTTCAACGTGTGGCTTTGGAGTGTTTGAGATGTCGAAAGTCCGCTTGCAACTCGCTTGGCTAGAAGGAGTTGGGGCATGCTCTTCTTGATGCTTTCTTGCCTTTCTGTGTTGTCTGCGTGCTCTCCTGATGCTTCCTTTCCTGTTGCTTGGGCCCATGCGCGAAGAGGCGTGTTTGTGGTGCACATGTGCAAGCTCCGACTCAACACGCCGCGACAGAAAGAGGGAGCAAAAGCTGCCAATGGAGAAGCTTGTGTTGAGGTGCTGGCTGCCGACCCGTTCCTGGGGACAATCTCTGAATTCTACTCTCTGCCCAACGAAGGTGCAGGAGCCTTTGCCAACAGCATTTCAGCGTGGAAGTTGGGCTCCATGGCAACCAGCTGCATCCCCTCGGGGAATTGAAAGACATCCGCCGTCATGACAGGGAGAGCCGGGGAGCGCCTGTCCAGCCCGCAGCCTCAGCAAGGCAGCTGCGAAAGCTGCGAGTGACAGCCGTCGTATCGCTGCCTGGCCTTGGGAGCGTCGAGGCGCCGAGGCCATCGACCAAACCTTGCACCTCATGGCAAATGCCACGCAGCTACCGCCGGGTCGCTACATTGCCGCAGCCTACAGCCTAGCCCACACTTGAAAAGTTGAGGGTGAGGGTCTACTGGTGCTTCTGCCTGCTGCGCACTTGCTGCCGCGGCTGCAGAATCTGCGAGCTGCAATCCGGACCTTGTGGCAGCACGAAGGTTCACATTTGGTCAGTTGGGGCTTTGGGATGATGTCGTTGACGTCGGAAAAAAGAGTCAGGAAGCGAGAACAGTCAAAATCACTTTTGAATGAGCTTGACGATGAGCTTCTGCTGCCACCCGATGAAAACGTGGGCCTTTCTGCAAGTGCCATTGCCGATATTGTGCATCGTGAGATTCGGATGGGCATTTCTCCCTTGGAGGCTAGGCTGACAAGCATGGAGACAGTTCTTGGCAACCGAGTGGACAACATCGACCAACAATTGAAAAATCATGGCGACCGAATCGAGAAGATGGAAGCACTGTCGGGGCCCAAGGATGTTACACCACGCTCGCGCACATCGGAGCACAGCCTTTCCGTGGAGAAACAGATCACAGATTTGCAAATGCAACTTGATGGTTTGTGCGTTTCCCCCAAGACCGACAAGCCTGAGCCAGCGAAAGTCATGTTCGTGGGTGGTCTTGCTGCATTTCTGGACATGCAGTCAGCAACAACGTGGGTGACGAATACGTTGGAATCAATGCGGGGTCCAAGCATCATCAGCACGTATATCAAGTCGGAGAAGTTCCAAGGCTTGCTGTTCGTGAAATTTGCTTCCGTCGTAGATCGTGACACAGCGGCTACTTTGCCACGCAGTGGCTCTTTGAAGATTGGCGACTCGCCGGTTTGGGCCACGCAGGATCTACCCGTTCCTGTGCGCTCGAACACTTTTTCTCAGGGGCTTGAGATGGCAACTTGCAACTTGCAACGTGGGGCTTTTGGAAACAAGAGATTACAGAGATCAATGACGACTTGACGTGCATGCACGTCGGAACGATGCTTGTAATCAAGATTGCCAATGGCACGCGGGGAAGGGCTTAGGTAAGTCGAAGAGCAAATCCACCCCGCATTAGGGGTTACAACACATGGGCATGGATACAGTTTCACAATTTGGATGTGCAAGCACGGCTGGTGACGAAGGTCGCAGCTTGAATTCACCTGATGTATGTCGAGGTGGTCGTTTATGAGTTGCTTCGCGGAATGTGGTGGTGGTGGTCACATGGAATGTTTAGGGCTTCACCGATGCTAAATTGTGGAGCTTGGACTTTACATGTAGCAGCTTGGGGTTGGGAGCCTTTGCTTGCAAGAGACTCATCGAACCGAGTCCACACACGAGGTAACTGAAGATGGTATCTTGCTGATTCTGTCGGGTGTCGCAGCGGCCGAGCCTTCTACCAGAGCCGGTGTTGGCTTTCCTGTTGCACCGGTGTGTCGTAGGTACGTTTATCAGTTTCTGCCAACAGTCTTCCCGCATGACGTCGTTGCTGGGGGAAAGGCTACAGGCTACTATTTGCAGTATTTACGCACCGCACAGCGGCCGCCTACGTGATAATCGCCAGGCATTCTCTCAACAAGTGGCCCATTGGTTGTTACTGTATCACGATGTCGCGGCCTTTGCAAGCTAAGCGCCCATGGATCAGTGACGATACATTGGCATTGATTGATCGGCGCAGCATTGCTAGAAGATCGTTCAATACTCCATTGGAGAAACAGCTGACTTCCGAAATCAAAGCATCTGTCCGTTGGTTGGAACAGCTGTGGCACACAAAGGTGACTGGAAAGAAATCCGCAAGCTGCGGAAAGGCTCCCGTCGTAAGCACGGCCCTTTTGCGCGATCAGGTTGGTTCGTTGAAAGATTCGGATGAAAGAGCCGATACGTCGCGACTTTGTTGGAATCGATGCAATGGTCCAAACGGCCTGTCACAGCTTCCGTTTCTGACGCTATGCTCGGCCCACATTCCCCGTTTCATGTGAGGACATTGAAGTCGACGAGGTGGTTGAGGCTGCACGTAACCTCAAACATGGAAAGTCTGCTGGCCCCGATTTTTGCTCAAGCCCGCACTCTTATCTCAGCCACGTGTCCAACGTGGAGGTTCGGACATGGGCTGTGGCCGCACCATATTCCAAGATTTTGACGCACAGGCAACTGCAGCTCCTTGGCTGGATTGCTGCGCTTCCTTCCTCGGACGTCATGCGAGCATGTGTTTTTCAGGAAGGCTCGGAGGCCCGAGCACTTCTCTCTTGAGGCGTCGGTTCGTTTTTCCCTAGTGCTTCCTTCCTGTCGGCGCTCCCTGAAAATTATCGGTTTCCACCAAAGGTGGTCTGCTTCCTGAAGGTGAGACTGAGATCTCAAGGGTCCGAGGATCTGGGCTCTCAAGCTTTCGCTCTACGAGCACACAGAGCAAGGCAGGCCAGCAGCCGAGGGAGCCGCAAGATCATGGCGATGCCGGCCCACACCTCCGATGCAAATCACATGCCTGCGTCCTCGCCTGTGCCTGTCGAAGGCATTGATGGCCTCCTCGCCCGCGTATCGATCGAGAGTACTTTTCGGATCTACTGCCTCGCAGTTTGATCACAGTTGCGAATTCACCACTGAGCGAGCAGCTGTCTTCCGGCCTGGTCTAGGAGCAGCCTCCCTTGCGTGGTAACCAGGAGCTGCGCTGCCGTCGTAGTGAACTGCCACATGGAACGTATTGGGACGAGGTCGGCCAGCGGAGCGGTGCCAAAGACTTGGCCTCCAGAGGTATCTGATGTCTGGACACGTTCCAGAGCCTGAGATGTCAGTGCTCAAACCATAGCCAGACGAGCAGGGCATTCTGAATGCATCTGAGCAATTGGCACAGTGCCGGCTGGTACGTCATCTGGCTCGGTGCCATTGTCGGTGAGATTACCTTGCCAGTGGCACGGACTCAGTGCGCCTTGCCAGGTGATCAGCTGGAAATAGCACCAAGCTGCGTGGATCCAGACTGTCTCCGAAGACAATGGTGACATCGACCTGAGGTTCCGCGGAATGTCGCTGAGTCATTTCGGCTAAGAGATGCGTCAGGCCAAGCACGCACAAAATTTCAAACGGAACACATGGAGACGCAAGCTTCCGGCCGCTTGCACCACTGTAACCGACACTGTCTTCAGCAACATCATCACAGCAGCACCCAGCTTGCCGACCATGTCCTCAAGCACACAAGTGCACGCATGTTGGCTCTCTCAGCATCTGCCACAGCACTAGGAAAGTCTGAACCGAGGAGCGCCCCAAATGTAAGGGGCGGCAGCTGTCAGCATCTCAAAGGCCTCGCGACTGCTGCAGTGTCTCTCTGTGCACCGACTTGCCTGGCCGTCATTTGCTTGCCCTCTGAGCTCCGGTCTGGTCTGACAACCTTCGGCGCATCCACATCACGATTAGACGTTCCCAAATTGAAAGTACAGTCTCAAGCGCTTAAACAGCAACTGCCCAGGCTCCTCCTTTGCAGGAATCTGCTTGCAGGTGACAGTGCCGAAAAAGTCGGTGCCTCCACTCCAGGTCTGGTAGTGCGAATCTCAAGTGCCAGCGCTGAGTCCGCGGCTGCATTCCTTCTGCCTCACAATCGGGTCTGCCGTGACAGCCACTGCTATGGCAGCCTCATGCAAGCGTCTCAGCCGGGCCGAAAGCACTAATTAACATCACAGCTCGCGCCTGAAGAAGCTGACCCCTGAAAGACACGAGCAAGCAAACTTTGAGAGAGTCGCGCGAGGCCACAACCGCAGGCTGCTGTGGATCCGGCACGTTGTTCGTCACCTGCACGGTTGCCAAGAAAGCCTCGGGGAATAAACGGTGGCAAAGATGTACTATAGCTTGCATGAGCAATCTCGCAACAGATTCCCACATTCTGCAGCTCGGCAAAAATCGCAGCCTGTTTTCTGCATTGCATGATGTAAAGTCGCTAGATGGAAGGGACAACCGCAACTCTAGCAGCTGCTAGTCGCTACCCTCACGCGAGAAGGCAGCCGTCTTTCAGTAAAGCTCTGTCACCTGCCGCAGGTCGGTACTCGTGTGGCAGGTTTCGAATGCTGCCTCACCCAATGATCTGCATGCGTCTACGAACTCGTCACCGCTTGATGCGATTGTTGAGCCTGCTGTTACTTTTCATATCGCAGAAGCCGCTTGCGTTGACTGGCTCCCTGTCTGCATACTTATGGCCGACAGGGGGGTAGCTGTCCTAATCCTGTAGTAAGTGAAACATGTGGACAAGCAAGATCACCGTTGCTGGCATTCGGCGGAGTTCGCCGCGTTGAGCTAGCTACTTCAGAGGCCGAGACTTTTTAAGCTCAGAAACTTTGTCCCCATTAACCTCAAACTTGTGCGCGGACACGCCTTCGCGCTTATTCGGCTTATTCTCTGTGTGCTCCTTTGGAGAAGTAGGCGGCTGTGGGTTCTGGTTCGTGCCCACATTGAATCCCACCGAAAGTCCGATCACGACTCCGGTGCTAAGTGTTCCAATCCACGTGAAGTCTGGACCGTTTGACACAGGCTGAAAGCTTTGGTCCGTAACTTGCTGTGGCACAGGTGTAGGAGCTGGATTGCGCAGCAGGCCCTGCACCAGCAAGCTGAGGAGAATACCCGAGGCCGAACCGATGGCCACAGCTCGAACACGCTTCTCAAGCTTGTCATCGGGCTGTTTCTCCACCCTTGCTGCAGGAACTTCCGGAACCTCCCACAGCGATGGCTGACTGTCACGAGGAGGGCCGACAAAGGCTGTGCACAGGTATGTAGCGATGGCGAGCGCAGCCACTTTGCTCAACCTTCTGTGCAAGCGCCGCACATGCTGCAAGCGTTGCGGGAGCTGCACATCACGAGGTTCTGTCGCTGGAGCGGCCGCAGCCGTTGCGGCGATTGCAAGGCTTGCCAGGCAGGTTGGCAAGGCTGCAGAGTTGTGTGAGAAGGAAGAACAAAAGGCTTCCGATGAGGCTCGGCTCTGCCTGGTTTCGGGTGCATCCGCACCAGTTCTTCTTGCAAGGAGCTGCATCTCTGTTCTGATCGCTAGAGGGTCCATGAGCATCACCACAGAAGACGCCAAAGCCAGTGAGGCCAGTCGGAAATATCGCTTGCAAAGCGCGTGAGCTGTCATGGCGAGAGAGCAGCCCAGAGGGCGGGTCAATCGCTAGAGTCCCCTGAAATACCTTGATTGCCCCTCATGCGACTACCGGCTGCACATGGTCTTTGAGTCTACGAGGCGAATTGCCTTTTTCCTTTGAGCTGAAGCAAGATTTGCTTGAAAGCCTGCCACAGAATAGACTAATACTTCTTGAGCCGAGAGTCTTGCGGGCAGCTCACCTTTGACGAGTCTTTCGACTCGCACACTCGCACGAGGCTGGCATGGCGTTCGAAGGTCTGAGCTTTAGGTTCTGAAGCGGCAGCGACTGCGAAGCACTTCAAGATTCGAATCGGGTATATATTTTTTACCGCGGAGGCGGCGGAACAAGGACGCGGGACGCGGGACGCAGGACGGGGGGCGCGGGACACAGGACACAGGGCGGGTCGCTGGACGCAGAAAGCGGGATGCGGGACGCAGGATGCGGGACGCAGTACGCAGGACACAGGAAGTGGGAGGACGCGGGACATGGGACGCGGGCTGCGGGACGTGTGGGAGTGGGAATGCAGAATGCGGGACGACGAGGGACGCCGGGGCTTGGTGCGTCGGCGCGCGGCCCATGGCACGGTTGTGCGGCACGCCAAGGCAAGGCACGCGGCACACGGGACGTATCTGAACCCGAATCGCGAAAGGAGGGGTCTGTGGGGTCTGTTTATTGGCGTTCGCGGCCCCCCCCCAATGAATGGTACTGGTCTGGTGGTGGCGTGTGCGGAGAGGGGTCAGGGCGGTTGGGTGGGGTGCTGCTGGGGGCCGCCAGGGGTCACAGAGCGGGCCGGGATCTTACGCAAACCCTACACAAGCCATAAACCTTATTACGTAGGGCGTGTTCCTGTTTTTGTTAACCTTAACCTGTATGCAATACTGTAAACCTTACACCCAATCCTAAACCCTGAACATAAACCATCACCCTAACCAACCTGCACCCCAAACCCTCCCGAAGCTATCGTCGACTCGAAGCCTTATAATTTTTAACCTTAAATCGTAAACCCAAAAATCAAAAGCTTAAGCTAAACCCTAAACCCCAAAACCCCACAACCACACCACAGGGGGAAGAGTAACACCACACCCCAGCCACGGGGGGGGGGATCCCGGACCATGGACCATGGGGGGGAGGGGGGGCGCGAAACGCCTGACCAGATATGATATATGATATGATATGTCCATACAAAAAATGATGACCCGAAATCGCTAAATGAGGGGGTATGCTGAACTGGAATCGCAAATGAAGGGACTTGTTTCGACACTCACACTCGCACGCAGCAGGCAAGGGACTTGTTTAAGATCTATGATGAACCGGAAGCGCCAAATGAGGGGCGTGTTTAAGATTTATGATGAACTGGAACCGCCACATGAGGGGGCGTGTTCAAATACATCCATATATATATATGATGATGATGATGATGATGATGATGAACCGGAATCGCCAAATGTGGGGGGCCGTGTCTAAGATGTATGATGACTGGAATCGGCAAGGGAGGCTATATGATGATGAACCGGAATGGCCAAATGAGGGAGCGTGTTTAAGAGATATGATTAACCGGACGGGCCTGCTTAAGATATATGATGAACCGGAATCACCGAATGACGGGGGGTGTTCAAAATCTGTGATGAACCGGAATCGCCGAATGAGGGGGGGTGGGGGGTGTTTGAGATTATGATGAACTGGAACCGCCACATGAGGGGGCGTGTTCAAACATATATATATATGATGAACCGGAATTGCCAAATGCGGGGGGCGTGTTTAAGATATAGGATGACTGGAATCGCCAAAGGAGGGTTCTGCTTAAGATATATGATGAACCGGAATGGCCAAAGGAGGGGGCGTGTTCAAAATCTGTGATGAACGGGAATCGCCGAATGAGGGGGCGTGTTTCAGATATGTGATGAACCGACATCGCCAGAGGAAGGGGCTGGTGTTTAAGACCTAACCCGGAATCGCCACATAAGAGACGTGTCGAAGATGCATGATGATCCGAAATCGCCAAGAGGGGTTTGTTTAAGATATATGAAGAGCCGGAATCGCCAAATGAGGGGCGTGTTTATATCGTGCACCGGAAACGCCAAGTGAGGGGGATGCTTAACATATATGATGAACCGGAATGAGGGGGTGTGGTTAAGATACCTGATGAGCCGAAATCGCCCAATGAGGGGGCGTGTCTAAGATATTTATTTATTTATACATTTATTTATTTATTGATTTATTTATTTATACTTATATATATACATATATATATATATTATAAAGTATATGTTGATGATGATCCGGTATCGCCAAAGGAGGGGGCAGGCTGAAGATCTATGCTGAACCAAAATGCCGCATGAGGTGCTTGTTGTTGTTACTGCTATTGTTGTAGTTGTTGCTTTCTTATTCTTGTTCTTGTTGCTGTCGCTGTCGCTGGTGGTAGCGGTGGTGGTGTTGTTGGTTTCGCCGCGGCCGTGGGCCTCCGGGCCGTTTACCGTGCGGCCGCGAGCCGCGGGCAGCGGGCTGGAGGACACGAGACGTGCGATGCGGACCGGGGCGGGACGTGGGACACGGACGCGGAACGCGGGACGCGGAGGCGGCAGGTCGCACGAGAATTTGCCTATTATGCAAGCTTCAGGCAACCAGTCCAGCTTCTGTTCTTCTGTGATGTTCAGTTTAACCTGCCGGCACATAGGAGGAAAACTGGTGCGCTACTAGTCAACAGTGCACTGTACCACCAATGCACTACAGGCGCAGAAAGACACGAATTCTCGCCTGTTAAATAATCAGATGGGAAGAGATCTGCGTTGCGAAGCGGCGTATGCCTAGGGCCTAGGCCATAACGCAGATGGAGACCCTGAGCCAGAGCGAGTCGCACACTTTAAGCATAGACCCGCCAACACTTAAAACCAACTGCCGTAGCGTGCTTCTGGCGACGGGCCTCCACCGGATAAGGATGTTGAGGGATGTTGTGGAAAACTTGCTTATTCACGGCTGAAGTGAGACAGATTGAAGCTCAGGCTTCCAGCCTGTTCCCTCAATACTTGAAAGCCGTTCCTTAGTCGCGCAACGCTTGTCCTGAAACTCGGCCAGCTGCGCTCCTCGTGTATGCTAGTCGCTAGAATCGCTAGAAAACCCAATGCATCCACGCATCGAATCTCTCCCCATTCATCACTGCCAGCTGCCTTGTACTGGGACTCCATGTCAATAGAGACGCCTGCCGGCTGCCGAGTCCCAACGTGCCAGGACTGCACACAACTCACCTTTGCACGCACGCCTGCACATCAGTAACCAACCCCCCCCCCCCCCCCCCGACCCACCGACCTGCTCACACACACACACACAGACAGAGAGACTTTGTCCGATTCATCTTCCTGTTCATCACGATGCGGCATAACGAGACCACCAATGTCCTCTCCACAAGCATTTCCGTCATCGGCATGCGCTCGGGCACCAGAGCTCCAGAGCTCCGGTCGAATGACTTTTTGTGTTTTCAGATACCTCGAAATCAATCCTGCAGGCAAGCGTTGGGAATAGATCTAGAATCTTCGAAGGATGCCTGCCAAAGCAGAGCAATTATGCACAGCCGCATCCATGATGAGTTGCTGAGCAAAAGCTAAACGCCCCCTCCAAGGCCTTGTGATGACACACGAAAAATTCTTAATGAGATCCCATCAGCCGTTTCGAAACTGTCGGTCAAAGCTGTTTCCAGTCCCAAGGGCCCAAAGGACCTAAACCTTTTCAAGGGCCTAGGCCTAAAACCCTGTCTGAATCCACAGACACCCCCACCAACACCCAGGCATTTGCAGCGCGGGCCAGCCTAAGGACTTGCTCAGTCTGATCCTGCTCGCGACTCGAAACAACACTGGCTCAGGTCATCATCGAACATACGTCTTCAACACTGGTGTGCCGGGAGCAGCTGCCCAGCAACTCCGGGGAGAGGGAGAGGGATGCAATCCTAGTCCTAGTTCTCTTTCCACCTGCAGGCAGACGGTCCTAATCTGACCATTCTCACCGAGATCTGCTGTCAACCATCGGTTCATGGGATCATCCTCATCTTCCTCCACGAGGAAGCCTGCAGGCATGGTACTGCGGACACAATTCAGATCATGCGGACAAGTGCAGACGTCACCTTGGACCTTGTTCTCGACCTGAGATACTGATCGAGATTGGAACGGTGCAAGAAAGGAGCAGTCGCTCCAAAGGCGAGTGGCATAGATCAGCCTGTCATCATCATCACGGGTCACCTGCGCCAAGAAAGAGTGTCATCCAGAGGTGGAGTGTGCAACAGCTACAAAAAAAGCTTGTTTAAAATCAGAAGGAGCCTTGTACTTTCCGGCATCGTACTGCCACTTTCCCATGTGGGGGTTCATGAACTTCCTCAAGCACCGTCAATTGCATGTTGCAGGTTGCTGGTATGTGTTGAGCCTGTGCCAAAACGCCACCGAGCAGCTCGTAAATCTCTGGGCAGGGACGTAGCCGCAACGGCTCCGTATTGTCCCAAGACGCTCCGGGTTCCCACTCGGTTGTCACACATCATGCCATAGTCCGACTCTTGATCGATGCTCTCATGACGTAAGGGTCTAAGCCTGTGAAAGCCAGAGCCTTCAAAGAGCCTTCGGCGCCGAGTTGCTTGGTTGTTGCCTGCCAAGGCCTCGAAGCGGCTGAGTCGGGTCTGAGTAGACTCGACACACACGAGGGCCGGCAGGGCCGGGCCTGCACCACTCCGCCGATCTGCTCAGTGAACCCCGCCTGCGCCTGCTGCGAGTGTGCTTCACCCCCTCCCGGCATCTCCCGGCCCCTCCCCTCCACCGCACCGGCCCGGCCTTGCTAGGCAGGTCGGTCGCCGTGACGGACTCGAGGCACCTCTGAGTAATGAGGAGCCCCGATGTCTGTCTCAGGTGCACTGCTACAGACAGTGCCACCACGGAGCAGCTGATAGATATCACCCGTCTTCTCGCTGACATGCCAGCAGCTTCCGCAGAGGCCATCTTCGCAGGCATAGATCACGTTGTGGCCTCTGGCCCACAGTAGCCCCGAAGCTCTGACCACATCGCAGAATCTTTCTTCGCTGGGGTCTTCTTGGCAAAGCGCCAATGCGCGCCCGGCCTGCTGCCCGCGCTGCATCTTGAAGCTTCGCACTGGGACGAACGACGACGGGCTCAGCCGGCTCGGGGAAGACGACCTGACTCCAGCTCAATCCGCTGTCTAAAACTATTTCGGGAATCGCTCAGCCTGAATGGGGCCACGAGCTTCCCGTGACAACTTCAGGATAACCTGTGCCCGGTGCTCCCATGTGGCTTTCCCGGATGCACCGTGCAATGAGTTACCAAGCCTTGTCACCTTCCTTCAGCTTTGAGACGATTTCAACCTTGCACAGAATCACGACATGAAGGGCTCTTTTGCCTCCCAGCCTCGATGGCGGTAGCTCGGCACAGGACCACATCCTCCTGCGTCTTCACCTTTTGACCGTTCAGCATCAAGAGCCTGATCAGGCCCAGAACATGACACAGGGCTCAAGAGCTGCAGACTGAAATTGGGCACAATTGCCTACACAAGCGATAGACACCATGCCTATCGCCAGGCTGAATCCACATTTTCTGTATGTCCGAATCCTTCGTCACAGATTCGGCTGGCCACCCCTGCAGGATTCCATAAACATAGCACTAGTGGTCTCCATGTCCTCGGCCAAAATGCGCTGATTGTAGGCGAAAGCAGTCCCACTTTCGGCAACTTGACTGACTCCGACAGCCTCCTTGTCCCAGCTCCTCGGCATGAGCCGTGCACTCGCAGATTTTCGAAGGCTCGCCATCTCACGTCTAGAAGCCGAGTCTCGTATCTAAGGCCAGGCCCAAGGGAAGAGCAAGAGACACGTCAAACCACACCTGGTTGCCCACCCGCTTGGCATTGCGGGGATGTGGGCTCTTGAGCATCGCATCGTAATCCTGCCTGAGCGAATGCAGAGAATCAGACGAAGGCCTTAGATTTCAGGATCATGTCCAGATGAGCATCTTCATCTCCTTGAACTCTTCGAAAGCCTTCTCCGCTTTGGTTGCGTGCAAACAGACCTTCTGCGGAGCCCCACGGGCCCCACGGTGAGAAGCCTAGGAGACGGCGTGTCTTCAACTTATGTCCCATGCGCATCATGACTCAATGACCGGCCAAGGCACCGCCTGGCCTCGACCTGCACGGGAAAATAAACCCACACGTGGAGGGTTTTGGGACACCTCCGCACTTCAGCCTGCGAGAGTTCGCGAAGACGGGCTCGTCAGATATGTTGTGCTGAAGCGGCAGCTAACACACCTTAGCTCCAAAGCGCATCCTGCACAACTCGACATCACAACAGCAGACAGATCTGCTGCATATCCACACGAGGGACAACAAAGCCGCAAGAACCAGGAAACCACCAGACAATCGACATTGCCGTGCCATTGCGAGAAGTCTTCGACTGTTGCAGTTGGCACTGTCAATGAAATCTCTAGAGCCTGCATTCATGACAGCTTCCAGTTTCTGCGTGTCGCTGTGGCACATGAACTACGGCTCCTTTTTTGGCCTACCTTGAGAACGAAAAAATTGCATTGGACGCACTAGCTGGCAAAGCTGTCATCTCCGGAAACGGTGCTGCAAGTAGCCAGCCTCATGTGGTTGTGCCCTGCACCTGAAAAGCCATGCTGCGGTGCTTGCAGGGACGGATATGGGTAGACGGGCTTATTGAGCTAAGTCCGGCACGGGCGCTGACATGCAAGGCCGTCCACCGACCCTCAACAAAGGTCTCTGAAGCCAAACGTCTAAGTTACTTGAGTGACCACAACCTTCTGCGGTGTTCTGCCAGTGTTCGTTGGGCTTAATTACCATCACATTGAGCCATAAGTCTGCAGCAACTCATGGGTGTTGTCAAAATCTGCTTCACATCTCAGATTCTCAACAGCTTTGATCTTTGGGGCGGCTGCTTCCACGTAGGGCACGGTGAAGTTTTGCTCGGCCTCCACGATGAGAGGCTCAGGAGAGCTGGTCATCGCAACCTGGGAAGAGTGACACGGGCGATTCACTTTCGCACGCTGCAGCGCACCTAAGGCTCCTACTGCCCCTTCGTCATCCCGAGCTCGGACAACCTGAGCACGGCAGGAGTCCCCAAGTCCGCTGACGGCCTCTCCTTCTGACACTCGGGTTGTGTCCAGCTGATAAAGTCCCGCCGGCATGTGCACGAGAGCCTGCCCAAGGCGAGTTGCGAGATTCAACAGCGGCTTAGGCAAGCATCCACACCTGCGGCAAGCGACCCCAAGGCCTGCTGCTTGCAAAAAGAACGGCCAGTCTGCTAAGGAAGATGTGCGGCTGCTTCAGATCTGCGATGTTCTGGAACTGAGGCCCGTGCCTCAAGAGCTGCCTCGGGTTTGCTTGGGTCGGGCAAACCAACAGCCGTCATGTGTTAGCTTCTTGCAGTGCGGGCTTGTAACACGGCACACAGTCCGTGCTGCGGGCTCTGGAACTCTGAGCATCCCGAGTCCGGCTGTGCTGAAAACACGCATGCACTGTCGCTCGAGCGCACCACAAAATCCTATCCCATCTTGTCGCGAAACGTCGGTTCTCCATCGGCTGCGCATTGCCTTCTGGTCTCGGGGGGGGAACCTTCGGCACTCGAAAGATGGCACGTGCCAGGAAAGCAGCCGACCGCGTTAGCCGGGAGCATCTTCAGCTACACAAGAGCTTGGCTCTACGGTAAAGCCGCAGTAATGAGGCGTAGTGGCGTAGTGACGCTGCGAGGCTGCCAGGGGAAGTGCACCCGACAACTGGTGTGCGATCGTATGCTATAGCTCATTTTACCCTGCAGGACACGTCGAAGCTACCAATACCTTGAAACTGCAAGTACCAGGCCGCTGAGGACAACACCCTCCCAACTCCTTCCAGTACTGCGGGTGCTGGGGATCCTCCTGATCACAGGATTGCGATATCAACATCACATTGCAGGCCAACTCGTTGACAGTTTTAAGAGCCCAAGCGGTGAACGTGATCTACTACTGTGAGGAGCTGTCTTGCCTGCAAAGTTGGCTAATTCTAGCTTCTCCAAAATGATGGCATCGAGATTCAGGCTCTGTTCTTCCCACGGCATGCTTCAGGGAGTTGCCAAAACATGAAAATTCCAGCAGGTCCCAGTCGATCTGCAGGTTCGGCAAGGGGTCAGCGCCTTCCAGGTACAGTTATGCTCCCACTGTGCACGTCGTCTCACTGTAAAAGGGTCGAGGGCTTGGATTGTGAGAACAAGAACCAACAACAACCAGCAGCACAGACGTCCAGACGAAGAAGTAGCTGACTCGCAAGGGCCTTGCGGCAGCTCCTGGCCCACCACACATCGGATCCGTGGCCAAGCTACAGATGCAGAAAAGCAAGAGATGCTTCAAGTCCTGGAGCGGGAAAGCTACGAACTGATACTCCAGCTCTGCTGGCCGTTCATCCGCCCTCACAGCAGAGAGAGAGTGTCGTGGCGAAGCTCTGGGTGTTTTTGGCTCAGTGGAGGGCCACATGCTGGTCTCCACCAGGAAGGTCGTCCTCAGTGAAAGCGAAAGCGGTGGGGGTGGGGGGAGAGCTGAAGGCGGAGAGCTGAAGGCCCCGCCCGAGGGAGAGGCCCTGAAACGAGGGTTGGACCTCGCAGAGCTGAAATTGGCTCAAAGGTTCTCAAAGGCCGAGGCACGTCGCGAGGTTTGCTGTGCTGTTGGGGCTGCTGGCTCTCGGTTCCCGGCGGTGATGGAGCCACCGGAGGGTGGCTCTTCTGCGAGAAACTTTGGGGAGATGATCGCAGCCACCACGCCGTTGCGCAAGACATTCTCTAGCGGAGGCCGGTCAAGGACGCCTGCTACTGCAGCGGCCAAGGTGCTTTGATTATCAGATTGAAGCAAGACGTGATAATAAGGAACACTTGGAAGCAAGAGCCCGTCATCGCCCACATCAGACTGCAGTTCCAGCATGTTGCCCACTGTTTCGGCCCTGGTTGGGAGAATACGATCGAGTCTGGGCAGGAGGCGATCTTCGACAAGAACCCATTGCCAATGAACCTCCGGAACCAAACATGCCGCACCAGCTTGGCCACTTGCATCCACGACAGCGCTTACCGGAGGGATGCCATCCGTGAGATTCAACTTCCCCGTGTAAGCGTAGCGTGGGAATTTCAGGCTTAGCGTGGCGAACGACGTATTCTCTACCCTGACGGGATTTCGGGCAACCGCCGATGGTCCACCAGTCTTGCGACGAACGAAAACCGAGAAGCGGTGCACTCCAGGCAGCAGGCCAGGCCCAACCATAAGCCTCGGGCCAGCAGCTCCCAAGCCAGGCAAGTTCGCACAGATGTCAAGCTCGCCCACTTGTACGATGGATGAACATCTCCACTCGAAGAGAAAATCTGAAAGGTTGCTGCTGGGCAGAGTTGGGTCCCAAACCTGCGAGGCATCCAACTCAAAACCGCACTGCGAGGCTACTCTTGGGCCGATGATGTGCACCTCAAGCGGTGGCAATGACTCAACAGCAATTCTGAATACCACGTTCGCTCTCGGAGCTAGAGTGGGACGGGTATCAAATGCAGCCACCGCTCGCAACAGGTGGAAACTACCGGGCTGTAAAGCATATGGTACCAACTCTACGGTGTTGGGATCTTCCGACAGGTCTCGCATCAGCGGGTTCGAAGTCGCCACGTCTTCCAAGGCCCGGAACGCCTGGCCGAAACCGCTGTACTCCCAAGTCACGTTTGTCCGGCCTGCGCTTTTTCCGGGATCGCGCAAGGCGCAGGCGAGCGCGAAGGGTGCCTCCGAAGTCACCACCGAAAGAATCAAGCGCTCGCTGTGCTTCAGCTGAACATCGTTGCTCCCGACTGGGAAAATCACTGGCTCTGCCTGTGCTGTGGACCCCACTACGCCAGCAGAAACCACCGCCTCCGTGCTGTTGCCCAAGGCATTGCGAACGATCAGCCTCACCTCCAAGCGCACCTCCCCTTCCCTCAGCTCCTCTCCTAGGCGTGCACCAGCTTCTGAGAGGACCCAGGGGCTCACGACGACGGAGTCAGCACTCGTGGCTGTGGCTTCTTCCAGTAGTGTCGACAGCCGAGGAGTCCGAAACCAGCTTGGTGTGCCAGGCCCAAAGCCCCAGAAGAATTGGAGCGGATCGCCCCGGGAATCAAAGGACTTAGCCCCGCTAAAGACGAGCTCACCACAGGCTTGCACTGTTGTTGGAATTGCCTCCACCCGTGATTCAACATAGGGTAAGATAAAAGTTTCGTTGGTTGTATTCACGTCTTCCTGCGCGTACGTGAGCAAGAGTATCAAGAGGAAAGGCCGAAGGCGAGTGGGGAGTGCTTGCATCCACCGTCCACCCTCTGGGAGTCCGAGGGTCCGATTCTGAGCTGTCACATGGCCATCCGCACGTTCTGGCTACCTTGACGAAATGCAATACCAAACTTCCGCAACTCAGCAGGATTAACTAGCAGATTAGCATGCAACATGCTGTAACCTGCACGTCGCTCAAGCTTGGCTGTGGCAACACCTGCAGCACTCTTGCGCCAAGCGGCTCTCCGACAAGGAATCGGAGGGAAGTAGCTCCAAGCCTTAAGCTTGAGCCACTTGCGCCGACAATCAAGGCATACGCACGTCCTTCTCCGACAAAAGGCCTGGGTGGGCTGGCGTGGTAACAGCAACTTCGTTGGTCATTTGGATGTCCCAGATCTGAGTGGTGCTATTGAATCTTATTACTATTTTTTTTCCCTCTCGCATAGCTAAGGATCAAAGCCCACAAGCGAGGTCAGTTGGGGAAGATGCGAAAACAAGCCCATAATGTCAAAAAGACTCTCAGCCAGACCTAACCCAAATGAGGCCCTGAGGGAGACCAAGAGTCAACTTTCGACATCACAGGTACAGACATTTCACGGGCTCCGACTACAGGTAACACGAATGAAAACCTATGGGGTTCAGAGCCTTATGTGACATGCCTGAACTACAACTACAAAGACATCACTGGACATTGCAGCGATATCAAAACGAGGCGAGGCAAAGCTAGCCCAACAAAAACTGAACGCAGCTCGGGAAATCACAAGGCCAAAAGCGCACTCTCTACGAGACTGGCAAAATGCCACGAGTCGACATGCATGCAAGTCACAAATTACTAATTAAAATTACAAATTACGAATTATGGAGGCAGGCAAGCCTGCACGCACACAACAACCCGAATCACTACCGATCAGATGACAAACTGAGGCTGTCGAAACCACCACATCAAAGGCCGGAGCCAGATCAGTACGCGTGTAAACAGCAAGCCACCAAACCAGTCTTCGCGGGCACTCAGTCAAGGAACCAAACAGCCAGGCTTCAATTTTTGTTGGGTTTTGTGGTTTTTGTAGCCCTGCTGTGCAGCGCTCGATGAGCCATGGCTCAGCTCATCTTCAACCAGGTCCCCTCTGTGCTGAAACAAGCTGACCGAGACTAAGCACGAGATAGCCACTGTCCATGGGCGCTTGTGTGTCCGGAAAGGAATACCCATAGGAATACCCATAATGCCTTGGCTTACCCACGGCGCTGCAGATATTCCAGTCACAGTATTCAGAACGGATAAAGGATAAACCCACTGGGCGAAAATGGCACTTCACAGGAGCCTCGCTTCATGTCGGTTACATCCGAGCATCTCTCAGTTCTCGTGCACAGCTGTCTGCCAGACTCATGTATCCACTGAAGCAGAAGACTGCAGCCAAAGCGAAAGCCCACAAGGTCTTCAGTCGCAAAAGTCAGAGGCGCAGGCCCCCATGGCATCATTTCGACTTTCACCGAAATCCTGAAAAAACCCATCTGAAATGAACAGGGTGCAGGGAGGCCAAGGACCAAACAAACCAGTAGTAGGGAGGCAATAGATTAAATATCAGGGAACCCTCTCTCCTTACTTGCAGGGACCATGGAAGCCGGAGTGAAAGGTGGCAAGTGGGAAGCATGGCAAGCAGCAGGTGTGCACGGGTGGGCACATCGGAACCGGAGGGCATCGCCTCAA